>WYDI02038639.1:0-11142 GCA_009867235.2 Psittacus erithacus | reverse complement strand
AAGTCAGAAACACAGCGCTGCACCAGCTACTAAGAAGGAGAAAAAATGACTGCTACTGCTGAACCCAGGACAAATATATTTTAAGTCTCTAGACTAGAGTGAAGATTTTCTTAGTCTATTTGTGCCTGAAAGTCTGGTCAGTCTCTATATAGTCTCTTAAAGTCTCTCTTACATGAGCCAGTCTCTTTTTCAAGACATGCAAGCACATATTTTTTAATCAATTAATACAATTCAATTAAATTTTGCTGGCTTTAAATTTTGTATTTCTGGTCAGCTAAACAGTAGTGCAACTGAAGTGCCAGTGTGCTTGTAACATGGTCACTTTTTACATGGAAAATTTATCTATATGACTATTTTCTGGAAACTAACCATCCAAAAGCACTAGGCATCTGGAAAAGTGCCTTGCAGATTTGAAAGCATATGGAAAAGCACATGCTTAATTCTTTTCATGATGGACACGGGTTTTGACATTTGGCAATCCTGTTTCAACTCTTGAGGGTTTTGAAACAATATCTCCTACAATTTCAGAAAATATCTTATCACCAGGTTAGAGTTTACATTGCCTATAGATGAAGACTCAGCTATTTTGCTTTGTGCTGAGGGAAAAAAAAAAAAAAAGCATAGAAAACATAGTGAAAGGTTAGCTGGATAATGGATGGACAAGCATTTTCTAGTCTGTAAAAAGGGAAAGCAGTGAGATCCAGATCCTGTTCAAGGTCTGTGTATGAATTACATGTAGAATAGTCCTGGAAAAATTGTAGAAGCATTTTTTACTGTATGAATCAGAACAAAAACTGTTCTTTCCTCTTATTGCTCTATTCAAAGTACCCACACCACCAGACTAGACTAATGTTTCCTCTGACGTGGAATCCTCGGCTTCTTGTTTATATAGCATGTCACAATTTTAACACGTAGCATGAAGTTCCCCAAAATAATCTATAGCCAAGTACATGCATATTGTTGTGTTGGATCCACCTCCAAGGAATACCTATTTTTTTAAATACTCAGTTTCTGACTTAAGCTTTCCCTGTGCAAATGTGGAATTTTAGGCATCTATGTGGCTCAAAGTGAGAGAAACAAGGACAATAAACAAAAGGCAATAAGCTAATAAGCAAGAAGCAAAAGAGCAAAAGGTAATTTCTGGACTTCTAGAGAGAAAATACAACTTCTAATCTACTGAAGGTTAATATATGTCACCTGTGAGGACCGGTATTAAATAGTTTGCTCAAGTTCAAACTTTATTTGGGCAGAGAAAGGAATTTGGGCCTCCAAAATCTTTCATGCTCTCTTAATACTTAATCCAGCTTCCTTTGATGATGAAGAATATGTGGATTAATATACACTGAAGCATCCATGCGCACCAATTTGCATACGCTTTTAAGTCTGTCAGAATGTACATTATGTGAATAAACCATACCGGCTTTGATTTGGATTCTACATATAAGTTGTTAAACATCCTCTTAAAAGGTCAAGTATTATTTACTTCTAAAGTTGTTTCATTCAGTCATCATCTTAGCCTACACAATTTATTCTCAAAATATATTAAATTTATTATTGTTGTGATAAGTTGTTGTGGTATTGTTGTGACTTTAAAGACGTCTCACTTTTTAAAAAGTGTACATATTACCTTAAAAATAAAAGTTAAAAATATATCTAGAGTAAAAATATTGAATAGCAAGATAACAGAATCAAGGAAGAGAATATCCAGAAAAGATTTAAAATAATTAAAGAATGTTAAAAGAATTTGTCTTTCAAAACGTGCTCTCTATAACTTTGAATATACAAAAATGTGCAACCACTTCATTTCAGTAATAAATGTTCAAAGTTCATGTGTCACACAGGTCTGTAAGGTTTAAAAGCAAGCTATAAAATGCTGGGCTGAAAGCGGGCTTTTGAATTTCTTATTTTTGGATGATCTGTATCCACATCACTGTAACTTGAAGAGGTGCTTAGATTGGAAGATTATAATTTTAAACTATTTGTGATAACATATTTTTGAAATCTAAGTGCCTCTTGAAGTTCTAACATGGGCTTCACATCCAGTCTTTTAAGTATTAAGCTTCTATTTTCCAGTGATCTGTGAGGTCTGAGATGCACTGATGTCTTGATATGCTTTACATATCATAAATCATATACTACCCATTCTATGTTTGCCTTAGTAGAAGGTAACCTTTGTCATATTTTTTCTCTCTCTTTCCAACTGAGGAAGGGAGTAATAAAGTGACTTTGATAGGTGCCTAGTGTCCAGTCAAGGTCAGCCCACAACAGTGTGCATGAGACTGTTGCTGGTCTGAAGGTAAGTAAACAATTTATAGTTTAAAATCTATGTGGTCACATACACACCACACACATAAACTTCTAATTCTTGAGACATAGAACAGTAAAATATTGTTCTGCTTCACAATATGTATGATTCAGTGTATCATCACCAGAAGGAGAAAGATGAACACTGTCAACATACAGGAAATAAAAAGGATTTCTGATGCTCATACGTAAAAAAAATGGAAGCAATGTTTTACAAAGGACAAAGCAAAGCATGCATATTCTTGTTTGCTTGTTTATTTGTCAAGGGAGCAGTAATAGCAGAAGCATCAATTTGTAATCACAGATATCTCCATCATCACTTATCCAGTAACTTCCACAGTGTTCAAATGCACAACCCAGCATTTCAAATCCAAATGACAAAATCTCTTATCTGCAATTAGGGTCTCGCGCAGCACAGTTTTCTGTGAATGATTATCAGAAAAGTAACAGGGAAGGTCAAATTATCTTAGTGCTTAGTGACATAGACAACTAAGCCACCAGGTCTTTGCAGGTTTGTAGCTGTTCTGCTTTAGTCCTCAATGATGCAAACGGGCATCCTTCCATCACTTACACTGAAGATGGGAGCTACAATGCTTAAAAGTCATCATGGATCTGGACAATAATAGCATCTCATGCAGTTAACCAATTTTAGAATCACTTCAAGAAATAGAGACTGTACAGTTGGAAACAGAATAGTAAAGCCCTTCACAGAAGAGAAATATGGAATCTGTAATGTGTTTACTTAGATGAATAACAGATGTTTTTATCTGAGTAAAAGTTTAAGCAATCAATTTCCAAGGAAAAGTTAAAATGTGCCAATAAGATTATAGGCAGTAACTGGGTAATTGGTGATACTATAGATGGTTTTAGAGATATGCAGATTCTTTCCTGGGTCTCAGGGTCTCAAAGTCCAGGAAAGAGCACGAATAATTCTTTTGAGATTGTCCTGTTAGGAAAGAGAAATGTTATCTTCTGTTTTTTTTAGGCAGGTAGGTTTTTTTGATTCACTGCCTCTATCTTCCTCTCCCCCCTCCCAACACACACAATCTCCATCCTAAAAGCAGGAGAGAAATAGTTCCTTCCTCCTCAACCTCTACCAATTTTCCTGACATTGTAATTAAAGAACTGACGGGGAAAGTGCAGTACTTGCTATGAAATGAATTTGTTACACTAAAGAGAGTCCTAGACAGCTCAGTGATAAGATAATTTAGATGGCAAGGGGAGGCAGCTAATGTATATGTGGGTATAAATGACAAAGACTGGGGATTCGAGCTTTTGAAATCGTGGTTCAGACATCTCCTCTTGAGACTGTGAAGAAGGTGCAGAGCTGTACTTTAAGCTTTCCTGCCAGTCATAGATAGAAGCTGAGAGCTATTCAACAGAAGCTGCATCTGAATGAGAAAGTAAGAGACAGAAGGAAATTGATAGAAGGTAAGTGTTGTTAAATCAGGACTGCGTAATGAGAGAAAAAGTAACAAGTAGAAAGAAAAACATGGTGGTTTCCTAAAGAAAAGGAGCCAAAGCATTTTGAAATATTGCTCCTTTTCAGATTCAAGAAGGGATAATGAGAACACAGTAGCTGAACTGTAGGTATAAAGTGAACATTTTTTCTTCTCTTTTTTTTTCTTCTTTTTTTTTTCAAGCAAACCATGATGAATTAGATAGAAATTACTTTTGGCTTAGTTTGAAGAGAGACCTGAAACATGAAGATATGAAGCCCATTAAAAAGAATGATTCAGGAGGACTGGAGGATATGGTATAATATAAATAAAAGGAGAATATCAGAAGGAAGGAATGACATTTGCAAATTTTCTGCCAACATAAACCATTCAGACTGAAAGATAGAAATGCCAAGAAAATAATTATAGAAAACTTTTGAAGCGTTTGTAGGTCTGAATGACAATTTAAACCAGGAAGTATAAGCATGACAATGCCCATAACAAAGGATCTCCATTTTCTGACATTTCGAAGTATGAAAACCGTGAAGTGTTCATGTAAGGGGCTAGTTTGAGTCAGTACTGCTTGAACGGCCAGAGAGACTCACAGCTTTATTTGTTTACTTCAAAGAAAAGAGCTATGTAGCTAAGTTACTGGCATGTGAATGGTCAATAGTGATGAAAAATTATACTCAAGATACCATAAAAGGTTATTGCAGAAAACTAAATATTTGAAGTATTTGTAAAATGCTTAAAGGTTTAGATTTTGAAAATGCACAGAAGTGAATGATGTGGTTAAAAGAAGAAAGCTGTCAAGAAGTATCAGCAACACTTTAAACCAAGACTAAACAAATTTTGAGAGCTTTTTTTTTTTTTAGTTTTAGTCAGTATTTTAGTTTTACATCTTTGAATGAGTAGAATACTGGACCACCAGCTGTAGAATCAGATTAAAGTCTTAAGGAGTATCTTTGTTATATTACAAACAAAGTAAGGTCTCACACATCCTGTAAGAAAGCTTACTCATGAGAAATTTCTCATCTATGCTTTTATAATACTGTGTTTGAATAAGGTTCAAAACCAATTCTGAGAATCGTTTAGATCATGTACAAAATTTGCATACAGATTTTTTGAAATTTACATTGATGAAAGATGTTTACAAAAATCAGAGTTGAATCATGGCCTGCTTATCAAATGTAGCTAAATCTCAGTTCCGTATATGTATGATAGACCAGTAAGTGTGAATGAATACAAACTGTAAAAATGAAGGCAGTATCTGCTGAAAATTCATAAAGAGCTAGTGGAGAACTGAAAGACTATTAACAAACTTGCATGCAGATAATGTTAATCTAATATCCACAGGCTAATAAACAATGAAATATTGTAGAAAAAATCTGTGAGTAAAGCATAAGTGAATTTCCACCAAATCATTTTTTATTTCTTAATGGAAAAATGCTCAAAAACAGAATCATACTTTGTTTCTTATGTCTGGTATCTATCACTTGATAATGGTTTCAATGTCAAATTTACTGAAGTCAATTCCAAAGTCCAATCAGTGCCTGACATCCTTGCTTTCTCACCCATCTTTCTTTTCTTGTCTTTTTTGTAATTTTAACTCACCATTGTATTTCTTTTCATTTGACTGCTGAAATTCATTGTACTTATTTGTTTAGAGTCTCTGCATTATTCTTTTGTTAATGTAGTGCAATAAGCCTGAAATATTCACTCATTATAGTTGATGGCATCAACTCAGATTACTCTACATAGCAACCGTTACCAAGAAAGTCAACATCTCAAACTGTATAATCTGTGTTAATGTTGTTAAATGGGTTTTTTTATTTTATTTTATTTTTAAGCCTCATCTGACCTTCCTCGTTCAGTGGAAATGTTTTTTCCATATAGTTATTTATGATCTCTTAGCAGTAAAAAGAAACATAATTTCAATAAGTGAAAGACTGAACAGTTCTCATGCTCTCAAACAATTCTGAACAGCAGTCAAAAGAGAGAAAAAGCATGTTTCATTGCTACGATGGCTTGATTATTATCTCAGAGAATAATAGGAAAAACTAATTTGTAAAGTGTTCGCCACGTTTACAAGAAAATGTAGATAGATATCTGGCATGTACAGTTCTGCACCTATTAGATAGCACCCATAGAGAAGACAGAAGAGAAAGAACTTGATTAATGAAAACATTTCCTTTATGCCTGTCACTTAAAGTACCCCTGAAATATGTTGGACCAACACCAATAATAGCATGCAGAAGAGAGGCAGTGACAAAGCTTTCTGACACTAGCCTATTGGAGCACCTAACTGGCATCTAAAAATGATAAAGTTCTCTGTTTAGGCTTCAGCCTGTCTGCTGCAAGTTCCTTCCATAGACCTAACCAGTTGTGCTAGCAGTTTTGAGACATTGTCCAATCTGTCAAAATTCTTTTTTTTTTTCCTTCAGTTTTGTGTCTAAGGCTCTTCTAATTCCTGTTCCTGCCCAGGTTAAGCCCTGTCTAGTCTTTTTGAGAGGTGTTTTATACCCCATGCTGCTCATGCAGGAAGGTAAACTTCATTATGGTTCCCGTCACCTAAAGCATAGTTTTGTCCACAGACACCAGTGTATGGACTTAGTCCGATTAATTAAAAATAAAAAACTGAGTTTCACTAAACCTTGGCTTGATTATAGTTAGAAATACACCTTATTTAATACTGTATTATACTTACTAATCTTGTGATGGTGATCTTGAGCTACAGTCTTATTCATGAATAGCCACTCACACACACACACCGCTCATCTGTCGATCCATGCAATACCTTAAAAATGTTGGTACTTATTCATTGTTCTGTGTAATTATTTTGCTGTGCAATAAGCAGTGGCAATATGTTTTAAAATTGTTTTATGATGATCTCCATTTTTTTTCCCAGTGAATAAAGATCTTTGCAGAATGAAATAAAATATAATGCATTGTAAGCAATTTTCTATCAAGAAATATGGAATTACATATCTGGATTCACCAACAACTTTCAAAGTCATGCACAAAAAACACCGGAGGAGGCAGTGGATGCTTCTACACACATGCCCTGTAAAGTTGCTAGAGCACTACTGTGCTGTGCTGAAGCACTGGAACCTAAACTGTCTTTATACTTGATTGAGAGCAAAGACTTGAGCTTGGCTTTTCCACATCTCAAGAGAGTATGATAACTCTTGGCTTACAGGATACTCTGGAATGAGTAAATATCAATCTCCTTTTGAAGATGCTCTACTTCATTTAACTAAATATTAATTCAGAAAAAGAATAAAAATGATATTGCATAACGTCATCATTCAGAGTACTCAACTAGATAGAAAGACAGCAGGATTCCAGCCTACTTCAGGGAGTGTGTCTGCTACCCATTGCTTTGTTCTTCCTCCATTTTTTATTTACAGAATAGGAAATCTCCAATGACTGAATCATCTTGCCTCTTCAAAAACTTTTATTTAAAATTCTGAAAAGACCTACTTTGAAATTCCTGCAATTTTTTTCCTGTATTTTGCTTTGTTAAAAAATGTGAAAATCATGTTTTAAATTCTTGTGACTGTTTCAGAGATGTGAATTTGAGCAATAAATGGATGGCCCAAAGTGTTAGCTTTTTGGGTATTTTTTCTTGTCAAAGTTTATTGAAGAATTGGAATACAAATCAGACTGCAGATGTTTGCAATTAACTTGGCAAAAGTTTTTGTTATTGTTCTTATTTTTGGTTTTCATTCTTAAACACCTTAGCCAGGGACTGTTTGTTTAGTACAGGAAATTTACATAGCTTCCTTTGATAGGAGAGAAAAATTAAACCCATGGTTGTCTAGGCTTTTTAACACTTAAAAACTATTTTTTCCATTTTAATTAATTAACGCAGACTAGGTTCAGGCCACAAGGTTTAAACTTGCCTATTTTCATTTGCTAGAAGTCTGAAAAATGTCCTAAACCTGGTCTGGAAAGAAAATTCCTTCCTCTCTCTTTCCCAGTTTATTAAGAATTTAATAAAATATCACTGTGGAATTTTAAAATTTTCTGTGCCAGATTAATCAAAATAATCCTTCCTGCCCTGGAACTCCCTCACAGTTAACTTCTGTTTCTTTGCTCAGTGAAGTTGCACTTGACTGGTCTGAGTAACACTTCCAATTATTTTGGGATATAATAAGATTATTTAAATTTATGTGGCTCTCAAGAGTGCCAACCTCTCTAAGGCTTTATATGTCTTTTGGCACATCTTTTGGCTGTTAAAATGTTAAACGTGGTAAAGCGATACAAAGATGATTAGGGACTGATTTGGCATTTGTACAATATAGTTTGAAATGTGTATTCATTTAATAGTGGTTCAAAATCTCTATTTTTATTGTGTATGATATAGGGGTTTTTTTGAGTTAAGTGTAAAGATAAATGACTATGATAATACTCTTTCTGGAGTAATTTTGTTAAAGAGTGAAAAAATGTACAGGAGCACCTCTAAAGAGATAAGGAACATCTGTGGCTGCAGTAGAGCTTGAATAAAAGCAGTCAATAACCAACTTTGTTTCCTCTCAAAGTTCCCTTTGGCAGTGGTAGTTTTCTAATGTTAATGCATGAAAGAATGTAGGGCTGGTCTTCCTTAACCATTAAATGGTTTTCATTTTGAGTATTTTGGTTTTTATATTTTACCAACATTCTATCACTTTTTCTAAGTACAGTTATCTGAATCAAACATCCTTTTATAAAAAAAAAAAAACCAAAAAAACCACAAAAGTGTGTTTAATGCTACCTGTTAGTAATATGATCCTTGTGTAGTTGCGGAAACTTTTAATCCTTTCCTTGTTCCATGTAAACTCCCAGCAAGATCTGTAGAAACTGCTTGAGCAGCTGAAGGATGCAGAATCCCAAAATAAACACAAGCATTCTGTAACACTTAATTCTGTAAACACAGAGTTTCTGCAGACTTCAAAACCAGGGCCTAATTACAAGTACACTGAAGTTAGAGAGACTTCACTTCAGAAATCTTTAATTCCTTTTATGTTTCCTAGGTCATTTTGGCAGTCTTTACTGGTATTAAAATACAGGCTCTTGTCTATTAACCAGTGATAATTGTAAATGGTCATACTGTAGTAACGTTTCACTACACAAGGTACAAAGAAATAGCAGGAAAAATAGAAATATTCAATAAATTTTCTTTGAATTTAAATAGGGCACTCTTCAAGGTTAGATTTATGGATCTGGTTCTGAGAGTTATTTGAATATGTCTCTCTCTAAGACGCTCAACCTTGCTCTTCTGCTGTCATCAATATTTCTGGCCATACTGCTCTTCTGTCCAGAGTTTTTAGTCTGTTGTAGCTGAGGAGTAACTTTAGCACTTACAAACCTATGAATTATCAACTTTTGTTAAACCACCCAAGATTTAGCCTTATCCCTTGTGTTCTTTTCCTCACAGGGTCTGTTTCTCCAAGCCCCTTTTCCATAGTTGCACAGTAACAGAGTATTTTACAGATCTCAGTAACAGTGCAGTGTGCAGTGTTACAGAAAGAAAGGAGGATTAAAGATATTTATCTTTGTATAACATTTCTGGTATCCCTATATACTTTAATGTTGTTTTCTCCTCAAAGTAGATGCTTTGTGTTAATGTGAAAACCATTTAAAGCATTATGTGGCTTAGAAAAATATTCTTTCACAAGAAATTATTTCATTTAGAAGGTAAAACAAAGGTTTCTCTTCTGCATATCTCCCATTCAGCTATGTCACCTTCTGCATGCTAATTTCCATTACCAAAAGCTTCTCTACAACTGATTTGACATTTTAGACAACTGTCCTCACAAGAATGAAAAGAGGTAACTGAGTAGTAGCAATGAAAACTAGGATTGCATCTCAGTTTGGTCAGACTCCTTGAAATCTTATTTCTCATTTCCAGGACACAAGAATTTTTAATGACTAATTTTATTATAATTAGAACCAGTGGTATCTTTTTTGTCAATCCCCAGGGGAACAAGACCCCCATGCTGAAAAACAGAAAAGAGAATTTAGTTTACCTCATCAACATAAAAAAAAAATCCAGGACAATGCTAAAGCTTATTGGAAATTTTTAGGCAAGGAGAGGTGAATTATACATTTTTCCCCTCTATTACGTTATGTGAATCCTGGTTTTTTTACATAATATGGAGATCTGAAACTGAAGTAAAACATTTAAAAAAGAAATATTCTAATTTTAAATGGTCATAGGTTTTACATGAATGGATGAGATCATGGCAATCCAATTAAATAGTTTAATTGTCTAGTACAGTGATATATGCTGAAAAATTATTACTGAAATCTGATCTTCGCTGAAACAAGAACAGCACAGAGAGGGTCCTTGGAAAAATAAAAAAAGATTTGCTAATTTTCATGATACTTTGCAAATGTTACGGCTGCAGCTGGACTCATTTGTTCATATCTATATGCAGAAAGGGACAAGCCTCACCCACCCTCAACTCCTTTTCTGACAAATTCTTTGGGAAAAATATCTTCCTCAAATGTGCTTAGACTTTTTCTACAAGCATATATATGTGCACAAGAATACACAACCACTGATGAGAAAATGAAGCAAAAGTAAGTACAAACAAGAGAAAACATAAAAAATCAAAGGAATGAGTAAACAAAAGGGAAGAAACACAGCTATAGATCATAATTTTCTGTGTTGTTTTTCTTTTCTGCAGAAGTTAATGCTGTTATAAAACTACTGATTAATTTTGTTGCAAGTATGTTAGCTTTCAAATCATCTTAGTCTTCTGTTACATCATGTTATTTGGCGGAATTACTATGATACACAGGATGACAGAATTACAGACTTGTTTGTAGAAAAGACTTGGAAAGTATTGAGCATTATGCTGGGCAGCGATGACTGAGTGCTTCACTTTCAAAACTAGATAATATTTTAAAGCAGTTTTAAAGCAAAATTATAAAGAAAAAATGTCAACTAAAATTTCAGAACTGTAATGTTTAGGTTTTCTGCTTTTTCATTCCAAGATGAAGACATTTAGATATCTGACTTTTAATATAATTTTAAGGTAAGTTACTTTTAAGGTGAGATATGAATATTAAAAAAAAATGAAACATTTGAAAATCAAGATCTTAAGCATCAAAGATTATTAATTATTTGGAAAACAGGCAAAACTAGTATATACTGAAAAATACAATATTTGAAAATGCTGAAACTCACATTGTTTTTTATTTCAAATAACTTAGAAATAGTTTGAGTAAGAAAAATTTACTTCATTAATAAAATTCAGATAAATTAGATGTGTTATTTAGGAAAAAAATCAACATTTTATGATAAAAGTATGAAAGCTCTATAAAGAATTTTCATGTCCCTATGCCTTCAATACAGATGGAAAGGACAAGAGACTGGAGGAGGGGACGGGAGAGAGGAGAGGAGAGGAGA
>WYDI02038638.1:0-13448 GCA_009867235.2 Psittacus erithacus | reverse complement strand
CAGGTTGGACACAGGGGCTTGGAGCAAGCTGCTCTAGTGGAAGGTGTCCCTGCCCGTGGCAGGGGTTGGAGCTGGAGTAGCTTTAAGGTCCCTTCACACCCACACCATTCCATGCAAACACCTACTTCAGAATAAGAACACATTCACCTTCAGGCAGAACTCCAGACCAAGTCCAAACATCACTCTTCACCCCAAAACCTTGCTGTAATATTTAGCGGGGATGGGCTTTATGGTGGAGGTAATTGGCCACCAGGTTTGACAGCGGATTGTGCTGCTCTCTAAGAGGCTTACTTGAAATAACAGCACCAGCCAGCAGAGCTCAACGGTGCCTGGTCCTGCTGGGAGCCCGTGGGTGCAGGATGAAGCTTGTGATGGAGGTGCGATAACGGTGCCAGCAGTGCTGATAGTCATCCCCAGCTGTCCTAAATATAATTAATACAATTTCCCCTCAAGAATGACATGGTGACTGTGCAACAGCTGCTCTCTGATTAGATTTAAAGCTAATGACAAAGGCAAATCCTGTTTTCTGATCTTTATGCTCAAACTAGCTCTGCTTAATAACACAAAAATCCCCCAAACATGGCTAACTAAGTGCTGAAAACACATTAGGAAGAGCAGAAATGCCACAGGAAGCTTAGGCATGGCCAGCAGTGCCCACAGTGTGCAGATACTGGCATGGCATTTTCCTGAAGAGCATGTTTATACCATCTTGTACATGCCTTTGGGATGAGGTGTTATTTTTATTTCTAGTCCATGTTGCAGGGGATACAGGGAACAATCCTGTGTGTTATAGTCACATAAGCCTTAATGAGCAGTCATGCTACTCTGATTTACCAAAGGAATCACAGAGATTCTGTTCAGTGTTCAGTACTTCTGAAACCCCCTTCCATTCCCTGAAGATTTTGTATCACATAATCTCATCTCTATCGCTCTTTACATTAGTACAAAATGCTTGGACTTCACTGTTATTTCTTGTAGCCCCTTTAGGCACTGGAGCTGCTCTAAGGTCTCCCCTTCAGGAGCCTTCTCTTGTCCAGGCTGAACCAGCCCAGCAATCTCAGCCTGACTCCAGCCCTTGCAGCAGCTCCGTGGCCTCCTCTGGACTCGCTCCAGCAGCTCCATGTCCCTTGTTATTACCTTAGTGTTTTGGTGGTGAGAACAGGAGTGAGCAAAAGGTGTAGCTGAACACTACAAAACAGCTTCATCAATTCAGACACGGATAAAATGGATAATGGGCCTAGAACCTGTAATAAACCCCCCCATGTTTAAGGATAAGTGAAAATATATGTGCCTTGAAACTGAAAAGTCTGAATTCATTTCCTTATTTTCTGTCATCTATGGGCAATTCTTCTTTCCAGTTTAATGGCAATGGTGGTTTGTCTGAACAGCCATTTCCAGTGTGCAAAGCATTGATTAAATCTGAAGCACACAGAGGTTTTTTGGACTTGGAAGAAAAAAATAACAAACTGACAGTCAGTGTTCTGAAATGGAAGGTGGCAGATCCAGAAGGAACTTCAGAACTGTATTCTGTTGCTTTATAGCTACGTTAGCACAGAAAAATACCTCTGGAGCTTCTGCCCTTTCTAATCCTGACACCGAAGCTTGATTTTTCACACATTTCTAAGTATTTTGCATTGCGAACAAGCACCTCTGACCCCAGGGAGTCTGTCTGGTCTGAGCCAACCTGTGTCTGTCATACCCCAGACACACCACTGCCATCCACCACACTTCCAAACACTTACCTTCTGGGGGAGAACATGTAGAGTGCTGTCAGCTCTTGGGGTGGTCACTGCACTAAACTGCCCTCTGTGTTCTCAGAAACATGATTTTCAGAAGCTGAACTGAGGAAAAAATTGATTCCTAATCCAGCCACAATCACAGCAGTAAGCACACATATAGTACTTGCATTCTGAAAGTAATTCCTGCATTGCTGATTAATTTACTAACTCCTTTTACTAGTTATTAAAACCCTAATCCTTTTCCCCCCATACACTGGCATTCTGCTACTTAAAAGGGAAAAAAATGACATGTTTTGCCAAGTGAGTCAAAAATAAGTTTGTTCCTCAAGTTTGCAATGTGTTTTGGTGGCAGAGTATGTGAAAGCACATTTGGTTCCCCAGTCATATGACGAGGGAGTTGCTTTCCTAACAAGGAACCCGTCTGTGCTACTTGCATCCACAGCTTTTCCATCTCTTATTAAGTAGGAGGAATATGAACTGAAAGCAGCCCAAATATGGCTACAACCTGTTGGTTTTGGCATGAAATCCTGAGAACTGATGAATCCAAGTGGTGTAGTTGTGAAAGAGAAAAATACAATCTTCCCATTCATGAGAAATGGGGAGTGTTGGCAGTGGCGTAAGTCACGTTATGAAGTGTTCACACATTCCCTCCTTGGACAGTTTGCTGCCTTCGGTTAGCTACCACCAGCACTGTCACTGCTATTTAGGGAACTTGTCACTTCAGCCTTAACCACGGTTTCTGCTCTCTCGGCCCTCAAGCAACTACTTTTCTTATATAGACATTTTGCTTAGTGACCTACCTGTCCCTTCCAACCTAAGGGGAGTCATTTTTTGAGACAGATTTCAATATATTTTACAGTTTGTAAGAGAAAACCCAGTCCAACAGGAGCTTCATGTTACCTGCATCCCACTTATCCTGGTCTGTGACCCCCATATCTCCAAGAGCCCCACTGCAGAAACAAAGAAGAATAGCTTGCTTTTTGGTGGTGCCAGTGATGAGGATCCTCAGACTTCCTCTCATCCCTGGGTTTCTGAATTGGTCACTTGTCCAAAGCAGGCACTGGAAGGTGCCAAAGACAGTCAAAAAGCTGCTGCCATTCTGCTCAGCAGCTTTCAGGCAAGATAGGAGGAAATTCCTTTCTCCAGGAAGAAGCATCTGTGATTCCTGGCTGCAAGTCTTCAGACTAACAAGGGCATTTTCACTGCAAGGAGCTGCTCCATCCCTTCAGCATGGGAACTTGAGAAGAGCCTGGAATTGCAGCCTGCTGTGAAAGCCTTTAATTCCCTGTTCCTGGGAAACTGGGTGGCTCTACAGATTTTGGGTAGTAGCAGTTCCTTGTGTGGTATAAACAGGGATGAGCAGTAATTACACCTACTCCTGCCCCTAGGAAGTCAACTGCAGTTGAGTGAGCAAGATGGTAGTAGGATTAGTCACTCCAACCCATCTTCTGAAACACAGGAGTGTGATTTAAATCCGTAGTTTTAAGCCAAAGAAGCAGAAACGCTGATTTTAAAAACAACGTATCTGTGCTGGTTTGTAGCTAGATAAATCTCACCTAGAGACATACGGCCTCCTTTGCTTTATTGAGGAAAAATATGAGAACCACTGCTACACCTCAATAGTAGTCAATATGACTACAACTCATAAGCACACTTATTGCACAAACTTCTGTTTTACAGAGACTACATCTGTTTGGAGGATGGGGCAAGACTGATGGCAAGATCTGAGTGAGGTGCTGAGGAACTTAAGCTTCCTGTATCCCATGGGACACAAATAGGTTCTTCTGAAGTGTGATTCAGAGGAACTAATTTTAGGTCCCTAAAGTAAGGCTGCCTAAATACTCTATTGCATGTTTCAGGTTGGATGGGGAGGTGGTTCAGCATCACCTAAAGAGCATATACTAAATCATAGAATCAATGAGGTTGGAAAAAACCTTTAAGATCATCAAGTCCAACCGTTGCCCAGTGCTGCCAAGGCCACCACTAACCCATGGCACTGAGGGCCTCATCTGCATGGTGTATGAACAGTTCCAGGAATGGTGACTCCACCACTGCCCTGGGCAGCCTGTTCCAATGCCCCACCCAGGTCCCTCAGCCATTCCCCATCACACTGTGCTCCAGGCCCTGCACCAGCTACATTGCCCTTCTCTGGCCCTGCTCCAGCACCTCAATGTCTCTCTTGTAATGAGGGGCCCAGATGCTGTTCTGTTTCTGTAATGCCTGTTTAGATACACATGTTCCAATGGAAGTGGAATGTTTCTCAGTTTAGCCTATATTGAACAGAAACAAAAGGCACTTGTGAAGGGATTAAAGTGTTATCACACCTGTATAATCTGTACAACTTTACTACCTACAAGGCTGACTGAATATGGGTAACACTGCTGTCCTTTACCTTCTCAGTGATTCTGTTTATGACAGTTAAATCCATCCTCAGTTATATCAGTTCACAAGGCATTATTTGGCCTTCGCTCTTTCCCAGCTAAAGTTGGTGGGTTTCTGTTCTTACAAGGCTGGACAGTCACTATAAGAGCAGGAGAAAAATCCACCTTGGTGAAATAAATTAATTTATAGCACAATTGGTTTCCCCCTCCATTCCCTGGCTTTGTTCTTTAGGTGTCTTATTGACTGAGATATGGAAAGCAAAATCATCTTAAATCCGCACAAGAGAATCTGGCTTTGACAGTCTGTTTCCTTTACATATCTGAAACTCCCAAATACATCCCTGGAAACTATTGTGCCTGCAGGGAAAAAATATGATAGACTTGAGCCTCATTATAGGAGTTTCCTGCTGATTTCTCTCCGAATTACTTGCAGCTATCTGGAATAAATAACAATTCTTTGGATATGAAATAAATGCAGCCAACTTGGGGGAAAGAGACTTTTTTTCTCTCCTCTTGAGGCACTGAGGTGGCTGTTTCTGTCTCACAGCCCTGCCAAACAGAAACCAGATGCAGAGGAGCATGTGATGAGAGTGAACTCGCAAAGGTCAACACAAGCGATCCAGCTCTTCTAGGAAATCAGGGCAACACTGTCCCATGGCAACACTGGTCACCATGGGCATTGCTGTTTCACACAGCTACTCTGTGGTTGCCAAAGCTGAGTTGTAGCAAACTTCACCTTAAAGGCTTGAGTAGATGATGGTATTTTTATTTTCAGTGGTAAATGCATCCATTGCATCTTCAACTGCATTTGTCAGTTCTCTCATTTTAGTCTCTTTCCAGTTCTTGGGTGGGCTTAAAGGCAATTCTGTGTAACTTCTCTGGGTAGGATTTATCTTTCAAAATAGGAACAGATTGTGAAATACCAACTTGTATGATAGTATCCCACTTGTTGTTGACTTTAGTGGGGTATCACACACAGCAGAGTGCTGCTTTGCATTAGAAAATTATACGTATTTTCTTTTAGAAGAGCCTTCAAAGCCCCTTTGGATCTCACTGATGGTTGGAAGCTGTGAACTCCTCATCCTAAAATATCTGCAGTCTCCCCACTTTTGAATTAGGCATTAGCTGAAAATATAAGGTCTTCCATGTTGTTCCAGTTAGGAGAAGAAATTGGCAGTGTCTATCTAAAAAAATAAAGTACAAGATCTGTTTTCCCAACCCAGGATAAATCAAATAACAGCCAAAAATCTTTGTTCAGGTTTTCCATCTTGTTTCAAGCAGCATTCAGCACAAATAATTGTGTTTATCACAGCCATAGCTGAAGTGGTTGTTCAGGCTTTAACTCTTTAGGAGGATTTTGTGTTCACTGTTTCAGTGTGTGGATCAGAGACATTAAGTATTTATGAATTCTGGAAGAGAGGCAAACTCACTTCAACGTTCCCTGAAGCCACCAATCCTTTCTCTCCTGCTAAAGAATGATTCATACTTTGCTTCTGGCCCCAGGCTTATATGCATTGAATCTGCACAGTAGACTTTTTGGCACATCTCTAAAGCAGCAGCTTCTCTCAGGGGGTGTTATGGAGACAAGCAGCAGATGAACAAACCTGGGAGAGGATCACATGAAACATGAATGCTAAATAGCATTCATTTGGGCTAATGTGACAAGTTGGTTGTGCTCATGTCCTAGTAACACAGGGATAATTGTGTCTGTGTCAGGGGCTAAAACTGGGATTTAAGGAACTGTAAATTGGTGGGTTTATTCTGGTCAGGTGTCCCATTAAGAAGAGTTCAAGGTGAAACAATGACTGTAACTTAACGCTTCAAAACAACCTCTTGGAATTGTAACTGTCAAAAAGGCCATTTAGGATAGAAGAAATGTTCCAATTAAGGAACACAATAGGACTGGAAAGACAGAGAAACCCCAGGGAGAGGGCAAAGTCACTTTTGCCACATTTGTATATTGTAACTTAAAGGCTAAGCCCAGTGGAAACTGAGCCATATTTAGAATAAAGCCAGAAGCTGCCCTTCTGCTGGGCAATGTACCAAGAACTGGGTGGGTGAAAGAACTAAGGAGGCTTAAAAAATCAAGCGAGAAAGAGAATCTGTATTGAACAAAAAGAGCAGAAAAGAGAGCTTGTAATCTCAAAAGAGAGCTCTGCAGGACAATGCAGTAGTGTTAACTGTTACTTCCTCACACAGACAGTGATACCACTATCTGCAGCCCCCATGTGTTTTCTTTTTCAGCAACACTGCAGTGGATGAATGCAGAATCTGATCCATGCTTTCCTGGTTTTGCCAAATGCATCCTCAAATCCTATAACTGTCCTATGAGTTAATCTGCTCACCCAAAGGTCTGATGAGACATGGCTGGAAAAACACTTTAGAGATTCTAGCCTCCTTGTCTGAGTGAGGGATTGGTCATCAGCATCCGGAATGGTATCAGCAGGAGGCCTGGCAGCCACTGAAATCAATAGAAACCGGGTCAGAGCCACTCTAGTAATACCCAGCAAACAAACACCTCTGAACAACAGGGCATTTTGAAATGGGAAGTTGGCAGGAAAGAGAATTAGGGGTGGTGTCAGGCATACCAGAGATGTTACCAAGTAGGGACCACTTTCTGATTCCAACAGAGCACACAACAGCTTTCATTGCTGAACTCTGCAGCACATCAGCTGCAGCACTCAGACTGTAGATATTCCCCTCTTTTCCCATTCCATTCCCGGGCTGTGCCTTTTTCTCTTTCCAGCCCATGCAAGCATCTCTTTCTTTCCAGGAAAGCTTTCAGTTCTCTAAGGCTGACCTCAGTCTTTGCTGCGGAAACATGAAAGAACTGTTTCCTGTGACAAGACTAAAACTAAGAACTAAAGACTAAGAACTGCGTGTTCATACAATTCTACTTCCCCTCTGCACGCTCCCCATTTTGTTCAGCTCACAGACAGACGTCCTGAGTCACAGGCTATTTTGTCACATTTAATAGTGCTAAATCGGGTTTTCATCCCCTCCTTCATCTGCTTTTTAAGCTCATTATAGTTTGGCATCGATGTTCTGCAGCTGCATTTTCTCATTCACGCACAGTGTGAAAAGTTGTTCCCTTTTGTTTGTCAGAAAGATGTTAACTGGTAATTTTGTGTGATGCCCATGAGTTCTCATATGTGAGAAATAATGAGGCTATTGACCATTTGTGATTACACAGACCTGTGTGGTATCCTCTGCTGGACAGGATAATAGTCTTCTGTCTCAAGAAGACATAGGATAGTGTTAGTCTGCTTAGCCTTTCAACATACAAAGCTGTTTCAGGTTTCAGATCATCCTTACTGATGTTGTCTGTTGCCTTTTCTGCTGATTTTGGGGGGAAACAAAGATGGATCAGGGGTGAGGAATGGCTAGAACAGGGTATTTGGTACAGCCAGGGTTTGCACAATGACCTGTGGGTTATTTTCTGTTCTGCTTTCAGTTAACATTCTCCTCCTAAGGGCTCTCCTTGACAGCTGCTGAGCTTTACACTGATCTTCTTATAAAACTGTTCACATTAACTCCAGAATTGGTTTCTTGAATAATAGATGGCTCATCTAGAAACCAAGCTGTGTTTGCACAGTTTGTTGTGCCTTTGCTCTGCACATTACATTGTTTAATAACACTGAATTTAGTCTGACTTTTCCATACCCAGTCATTTAGTTAATGAAATACTTCTGCAGTTCTTCACAGTGGCACTGCTCAGAGTAACTCCATACAGGATTCTGTCAAAAGCTTTTTAAAACTCCAGAAACACTCTCATCCACCAAAATACCCTTTTCCATATAACCAGTGATTCCTCAAAAGCATTCAAGTTGATTTGAATTATTGCTATAAAAAACATGCAGATTCCTCCCATTTGATCAGAACTACTGGTGTTTTTATGCTATAAGAATAGAGATGGAAGTTTGGGTCTGACAGCAGCAACCTTAGGACAAAAGGGTACGCAGGACCCTGCTGTAGGGGTCTAGGGGTCTGTTTCATACCTGTGGTAGGCATTAGGGCTTGCCTGCTGCATCTAGATAATGTGGTATGTATTTCTAGAGATTCATCCCACCTTTCAGAGCATCTTCCTTCATCCAGATGCTGATTTTCACCAAATTCATTACACGTTAATGTCTTTTAAACATGCTTTCCCCATTTGACTGGAGTCAGCCAGCAGATTCAAACTTAGAGAAAGATATGGGAGGTAACAGGCAGATGGACACCATGAATGCATCAACATCCCCTCTTCAGGAAAAAAATTGTGATTCTGATCAGCTTACTCTTACCAGAACAAGATCCTGTACTGGGGAACAATGAAATGAGAACAGAAGGACCATCTGAAACCATCCGAGAGTTTTCATGTGTTACAATATAAACACAATCTATGGAACTTAGTGCTCTTCAGGCTTTCTCTCTTTTTATCTTAGCAAGATAAGCTTGTCAGCTTGTTCTCATTGCTATTACTAATTTACCGTTTAATTTTCTAGCAGAAATAATAATTCAATGTACCAGTTTAAGGAGGCAGCACTATGGGAACTTAAAGCAAATGTTTGGAACAGACTATTCATGTTCCCAGAGAAATGTCTGAATTAAAATGACAATATGCCAATATTTATTGCTAAATCTAAGAAGCTATTCCAACCTCCCACTCTAACAGCAGTTGCCTGGACATCACTTGTTCTCAGATACCCCTGTAATAATAGCAAATCGCTCATTTTATCTATTTCAGCCCAAAGTAAGCTTTTGAAGCTATCCAGTTCCAAGAATTGAAGTGGTAATCAATTCAGTAAGAGTGGACTGAAATACCTGATGACACAGGCTCTACTAATACATGGCAAGATGCTGAAACACTAATTAGGGTTTCTCTTTGTTGCTTTTGAGAAGAAATGGTGGGTTAATGCAGCTAATGAGAATGCATCAAGTTGTTTCATAGAACTGCAAAACGTAACAGCTGTCAACCCACCTCCATTCTGAACCATTCCTTTCCCAGCCCACACTCCTTTGTGCTTTCTTAGATCTTTTATAGAGCCCTAAATCCTCCACGAAATCTGACATCATTGTTCTAGTGGCTGTGGGAAGGGTGGTGCTTGAATTTCCCATATTTCAATGGGAATAAGGAACTAATTGCTTTAAATGACCACATCTCCCCCTCAGTGTATCGCATAAGAAGAGAAAATACAATCAGCACCAGCACCTCGGTCAATGTATTTCCTCAAATTTTAATGAGTTTTCTGTGAATGGATATCTAATAAAATGTCAGATAAATTTCCTGCTCTCTTATCAAGCCGTGTGACTAAGACCTCTCATGTGCTCCTTCTAACTGTAAGAAGGAGGCCTGGGCTCCCCTTCTTCACCAAGCCCCAATCCCTCTGCACGTTCTCCCTGTTCCTTTGGAGCTCACTGGTGTCTCCAGTAAAACCACAGGGAACATGACATTTCAATTTGCTAAATGATAATTCAGGTAAAACAGGTAAAATTCAGGTAAAACAAAGACAACTCCAAAACAGCTGCTTGCTAAGTTGAAAAACCTCAACACTGCATGCAGAATCAACATCTTCCTGACTAACATTGCTTTTACATGTTTGTTAGCTCACAATTTCATATCTGTCACCACATAACTTGAGTTCCTTTACATAAGCAGCCCAGGATTATAGAGCATGAGAGGGACAAATATAGGTGCCATCCACACAAGGTTTGGCTGCAGTCCTGCCATGTGATGTGTGTGGGCATGACCCCTCCTCTGCACAACACTGCACTTGCTGCAGTGGGCCTTGGCACAGGTATGGGGTCCTCCCACACCAGTCACATTCCTGGAGTTGGGTCTTCTATTATAAATGGGTCAGGAAACAAATGCTGTAGCCAGGTCACCTGCCTGTGTGATGGGTATTCTGTTGATACACCCATAATGTATTTAGTCAGTCAACCACCAAGCAAATGTTCTACAATTGTGATTTTTGTCCATGCAGTATTACTTCAGCAATCTTTCATCTGTGTATTTCCTCTTCCAAAACTGAACACAGTACTTTTTCCAACTATTCAGTTAACACTTTTCTGTAGGTTACACAGTAATAATTACAATATAGGCAACCAGGTAGTTCATTCTCTAAGATTCTCTAAAATTTACATGCTTGAATTTCAAGTTTTGCAGTCCTACAGTACAAAGTAATTTTGCATTTATGATGCAGCTAAAGAAAACTATTTCTTCCTGCCTTGTTCTATTTTAACATGAGACTTTGTTTTCCACCGAACACTACTTTGCTTTTCGGCTTATTAACTTGTATCCAAATGCTCTCTCTTCATGCACACCTTTTTCTACACTTTTTTACAGAGGGCTGAGACTCTCTAAAGTATATGAATATACTGTATGGAAAGTACATATAGCTTAAATCTTTGTTCAGTTGACACTTTAACAACCACTCCACTTGATTTTTAATTTCCTCTAAAGAAGCTGGTAATGGCCCTGGCAAACCCCTTACAGGTTAGAAACCCTTCACTGTCTTCTGCTAAAGTTTAGGGAATGAAAGTTACTTCGCATTTATTTCTGCATGATTAGAACATTTCTATTTGTTAGTTTTGCAACAAACCATTGTTTTACATCTCGTACTGAAGAAAGCAGTCTAAGGCACTTCAAGAATCCCACTGTGTGCCTGTCTTGTCCTTCAGGCTTCTAAATCTAGTATTTACAGCTACGGAAAATACAACAGCTACTGATATGATGAAGCAAGGCCATCTCTTACTGAATAGTTGGTCAAGATTAAACCTTCAAGAAGTTTTTGTATATTTAGATGTGATTTAAATAAGACAACAAAATAAAGACCCTGAAGAAGTTTGTACAAGCATGAAGCAAACTGTGCAAAAATGGAAATCCTATTAGTTTTTATTCAGAAGTAAAGTAATGAGTGTGAATACCATTTAGGAAAAGAAACTGTGATCAGGGAACAAGGGAAAGAGGAAGGCCAGTGAAAAAAGGAGGAAGCTTATCATTTTGCTTGAAGAAGCAAACATAAAGGAAGGACAGGGCATTATTTTAAAGAATAAAAACCAGAGACAAATCCACATAGCATTTGATAGAAAACAAGAAAAAAAAGAGAAGCTAGAAAAGGCAAGCTAAGCTTCTACAGCTTCTAACCCTCTTCCTGGGTGCTCAGTGCTCCCTAGGTAACAGTAATAACCAGGCAACAGGAGCAGTAGCTCTTTGTATCTAGAGGCTTTGGTATCCTTTGGAAACCACTCATCAAAATCAGCTGGGGACCAGCAAGTGAATCAGGTTTAGAGATTTGTTCAGATAAACAGAGTGATGAAACAGAGTGCCCAAATATTAAAAATTCTTAAGAAAATATATAGCTGAAGATATCAGCTAGGAAGTTGATGGTAAGAGATCCAGAATGCCAAAGAAAAGGCAGGAATGTTAATAGTTCATAGATTGTGCAAGAAACTCCACAAAAAGGTGGCAGGAGGGCAGAAATGCAACCACAGACAGGACTGAGGAGTCATTTAAATTAAAATAGTGCAGAAAAAATAGCAGCACAGTTACAAGCTGAGGGATGAATTAAGACAGTGAGGTGGGAGGTTATGTGCCTGATGGGACATTGTGTGTACGCTAAAGATAGTAGTTTTAGGAGTGGAAAACCGTTAGTGGATATGAGGGTGTGAGGTGATAGCCACACAGAAAGAAGGCAGGAGTAGTGGTATGTATTGAAAGAAAAAAAGGTTTTAATGATTCTCCAAGTATTCTGTGCCAGAGATTAACAAACAGCATAAATAATGAAGCTACAACTTTCAAAATAACTTCAACAAGCAAAACGAAAGCTTAATAAATAAGAAATTCTTTTATCAAACAGTTATTATTGATAGTGGTCAGTGTCAAAGGCACCAGCAGCTCTAATTGTCCTGACCAGCCTCACCTGAGGATCCAACCCTCCCTCCCCCTCTGCTCTTTGCTCCAGGAACTCCATTTAAGCTCAGGGCTGAGCATATTCACTTCCCTTAAATTGCAGGTGGATTAGTTTTCAGTTTTGTCTTCAGCCCTATCTCTAGGATACTTCTTGTTTCTATGTTGTAGCTGTGTTTCTGGTTTTCTGCTGCTTCTGGATGGATCCTGCTACTAGCCCTTGGCTTTGCTGGCCCTGCTCAGGTACTCTAGACTGTCACTTAAGCGCTAGGGCCACCCTTGGCTCCTTGTATAGCAGCAGTTGTGCTGTCCTCTGATGTTTGGCTGCAATGTAGCAGGTTTTTGGTGTCTTCAGTAATGGTACTCTTAAATATGTCCTTCTTTTATGCTATGATTAAAAACAGAGTAGCAGGAAAACTTTTCCTGCACTTGGAGCAAGTACTTGGAGGATTTTTTAAAGGCTTAATGCTCAGAGTAGAGGCAAATGACCTAGTGGCTATATTGGCCCTATTAATGGTAGAGTTTTCCCCAGTTTCAAGAAACTTGCCAAATAAAGCACTTTCTAAGCAGTCTTCAGAATAAAGAAGCCCTTCTGCGCAAGCTTAAGTTGTAGTAATAGTTGTTCCTAGATGACACTGTGCTGGTAGTAGAAGCCAATCTGTATGAACATAAAACAATGACTTCTAAAGGAGACAGAGGAATAAAAGCTGGCTAGCACATTCATGAGTTAATAAGGATATGTAGTGACCAGAAAAGTGAAATTAGGATGGTGAAATAGGAGATGAATCTTAAAAAGGGGATTACTGTGAGAATACCACAGGCCAGGACAAACTGGCACCATAATGGTCATCACAAATTCACTGCAGCCTTGAATGTCTCAGGTATTCATCATGATTGTTGCTGCTTTGCTTTAATAATAAAAAAAGTCACCTGTATTTACTTAGTAGCAAACTGAATCCAACATGTGGTTATAGCACAGCTGGCAGCAGTATGAAAGACACTTTTTCATCTCCAGATGATCTACAGATCTTATAGCATTATATTTTTGTTCATCCTCAAGTTGATCCTAAAGGTACAATAATTTGTTTGTTGCAGGAAATGTTCTTAGTCATTTGCATTCCCATGCAGTATAATCAAAGAATATATCTTATGCCTTGACAGAGGTACGTGTTCAGCATTTGTTACAACTGCCTGTAGCTTTAGGATGTGCAACCAGCCAATTCTTTTTAGGCCCCCCCTAGAGTAACCAGCTGAAAATAGGGTAAACTTCATTGATTTCATAGAGAGTGTCTATATTCTTGACAGACAGGCTGAGAGAGCTGGGCTGGTTCAGCCTGGAGAAGAGAAGCCTCCTGAAAAGGAGGACCTTAGAGCAGCTCCAGTGCCTAAAGGGGCTGCAGGAAACCTGGAGAGGGGCTTTGGCCAAGGGCCTGTAGGGAC
>WYDI02038634.1:0-14194 GCA_009867235.2 Psittacus erithacus | reverse complement strand
TGGTAGCAGCAGTGGTTTGTGTTATACCTTAGTTACTGGACTGTTCTTATCTCAACCAGTGGGAGTTGCATTCTTTCAATTCTCCTCCCCATCCCTCTGGGAGCTGGGGAAGGAAGGGGTGTGGAGTGAGCTAACGGCTGCATGGCTCTGAGTTACCAGCTGGGCTTAAACCATGACAGATCCTTTCCAACCCTAACTATTTATTCTATGAGTCTATGATTCTATAAGTGGCGTCTCATGAGAGCAGAGTAGAGGGGCAGGATCACCTCCTTCAACCTGCTGATCACATTTCTTTTGATGCAGCCCAGTACATGGTTGGCTTTCTGGGCTGCAAGTGCACACTGCTGGGTCATCTTGTCCCATCTATCTTTTCTGTCCTTGTAGACTATTTAATACAGACCCCAGCCACAAAGAGCACAAGCTCTTCTGTTCTCAGCATCCTTCTTAATATTGGGCTAGGCTGAGTTTTAGCTCACATTGTGGTATGTTGTGATAGTGCATATTTTGCATAATGTCAGCATCAGCTCAAGAAACTAAAGTATTTGTTTTTCCACACATCTCTTGTTCTGCTTATGATCTTTCTTATTAGTATTTTTTATTGGTAGTCTTCATTGCATCAATGACAGAAATAGATCCAATCCCAAAAATCTTTAACTTTCAAAAGACAGTTGATGCTGAAGGAACCCTGAGTGGGTTGTGCAGATCACACTATCCTCAAGGAGTCAAAGCACAGGACTCTTCACTTAGAAATGAGTTGGGTGATTCTTTGGGTGATTACTTCAAGTATTATTCTTTCTTTCTTGCATGAAGTCTTGCCTGTCAGAACCTATAGTTTATGACAACTACTACTAAGCTGCTTTGGTAGGCTAACCTATGATCTGGTTTAGTAAAGTATGCCTGATCTTGTCCTCATGACATCCAAGATTTCTTTTTGTCTTTTCTAGGGTTGTCCTTCTTCTTTGTACTGTAAAATTTCTCATTGATTTAAAAGTAAGTTATTGAAGTCATTAAAAAATACTAATGGGAGTAATCAATAGGCACTATGAATCACTTTTAAAATAATACAGTGATCAAGATGATTGATTACTGTATGAAGTATTTAGTGCAAAGCCTTCCTTGTTATGAAATCAATTGTGGAAGTTTGTTGAGACTTAGAAGAAGCAGGAGCAGGACTTGTGTTGCATATTCCCTCCTGCTGTTTCACAGCTCCCTGTGGGTTTTAGGCAGAAGACAGGTGCAGTACCAGCTAATGGGTCTTTGGCTACTGTGAGGCAGTGTGAGGCTGTGGCTAAACAGCAAGTGGAAGGCTGTGCTGCTGGTTGTGCACCTTGCGGCACAGGGACCTTAAACAAGCTACCAAGTATGACGCGTTTTGAAGCATCAGGAAGCTTATCAGCCTCATTAACGGGTCTCCTGCAGGCCCTTTCTGCAACTTACTCTTCTAGTTGCAGCGAACAAAAGGCAATAAAATTGGTAGCAGCCACTGTGTTGAGGTTGGGCTTTGCTGTGTGACCTGGTGCATGCTGCAGGGTCACACGTGCCTGGGTGGGAAAGACAGGAAAGCACATAGAACTCTTCCTCCCTCAACCAGGGATGAGCACAGGTATCAGTGTATCGACACCTCCTGCCTGCCTAAGGGACCATCTGGCAAGGCTGGGATGAGCTGAAAAGCAGCTATGGGACACTGTGGATAGGCAGGGGCACTGATGGGGAAAGGAAGCTTGCACGGTAGTCTTGGCAGGGCTGGGCTATACAGGAGAGGAACAACTAACCTACCATACTGGAAAAATAGAGTGTACTGCTGAGGCTGTTCATAGGCTTAGCTGGCTCATCTAGCCTCATGATGCAGAGCAGTTATGAAGAGAGGTAATATCCAGTCCCTGCTGCTGCTACATACACCCAGCATTAAGAATCCCTGATGAAAGGGAACAGTGGGGCAGGTGTGTGTTCTGCTGTGCCCATGATGCAGGCACTCCAGGGTGATGCTTACAGAGGCTCAGTGATGGCAGTTTCTGCAGCCCTCACTGCTGCCAAACAGGCTTCATTGCAACCAGTTGTCTGCAGTGAGGCATTTCATTTTGGGATTGTAACACCAAGTCTGGCAGGAATCCAATTTTACCATGAAAGCAGGTACAGCAGTTCCAAGTTACTGGATGAACATCAGCTGCCTACAAATATTTTTAGTGTGGTTCAAGGATATTTTTGCAGCTTGGCCAAATTTTATCCTGAGGCTTCTTCTCAGTGGATTATTTTCCTTTGACCTTCTGATACCTGTAGCCAGCTCATCTAATCTCAGAGGGGTCTCCTGGCATTGGGAAGCAGACACAGACATAAAGGGGCTCTCATATTGTTTCATTCTAACCTTGAAGGGTTTGGTTTAGATCAATAGCTTGTGAGAAAATCTTTAATCAAGTTGCTGAACCTTCCTTTGGATGTCTAAGCACTCTGCATTCTGAATCTTAATTATGTTCTTCAAGGATTTCAGTTTAATGCTGTATTTGTTCACAATATATTCATTGTAGACTCACACGAGTTACAAAAAACAAACTACAGTTTTACTGGGGCTGTGGTTTGAGGGACACGTTTAGCAAAAGGCAGAAAATATGTAAAGGCTTGTTTCTGCTAGAAAATAACTAGGTATTTGCTAAGCCATATCCCTAAATGAAAAAATATTCAAATGGGATCTCTAATTTGGAAAATGAAAAAGACTCTGTCATCACATTCAAATTGGGTATTCCTTTGCCCTGTTACTATGTGTCTCCTCTTTCATCAACTATAAGTTCAGTGACCTGTTTTTTATTCAGAGCTTTCGAATGCAAATATGTAATGTGTGTATGCATACCAAACAGCTCCTTATTTTCATCCTTTTCTGAAAGAATGGAGGTAAACAAGGACATTCAAATAAAAGAAAAGAGCACATGAGACTTCATGAAATTTTTAGATCTTTCAAATAATAATTTCATCTTTCTTTTGGATGACATTGTTTATTGTAAGACATCATTTTTATTAAATACACTGTAATACAAGAGACTTTCCATGTCATGTCGAGAGAAGCTGGTCGCGTGATTCACAAACAAAACTTTTAACACTGATACCTAGGCATCACTTTGAAATCAGCCAAGATGCAATGAAAGTTTTAAAGCAATGACTTGTTATAACAAACTGCAAAACAAGAACCACTAAATAGTTCCACATAGACACCACGTTAGGGGTTAAAAAGAAAATAAAAAGAAAATAGAAAAGAGAAGATAGCTCTACACACTAGGTCACAGTTTGGTGACAGTATAGAGGTTTATATTTATATGTAGATATCTTCCTCTTTACCAAAGTGACAAAGAGAGCGATATCTAGAAATATATATACATAAAGTATAGGTGGAGAGCAGGGCTGGGACAAATGTTTCATAATTAATTGATTCTCTCTCTATTGGTGATTCAGTTAAACATTAATGTCGAATTAAATTACTTCTATATAAAACATTCTTAGCTGCTTTTCTTTAAGTTACAGAAAGATGCATATAAGCTGCAAGATATAGGCCTCTGGAAAAATTCAATTTGATCTCTATTTTCTCACATGTTCAATCAAATGTGATGGCCTCATTACTAGCAGCTTCTATTATCCTTGCCCGAAGTATTCAGTGTTTATAAAATACCAGCTGATCATCACTCAGAACCTTCTACGAGCAAACAAAAAAACCCTACAGACCTGGTCTTGAATGCATAGACGGAAAAATAACACATCCATCATTTCCCATTTCTTCTCCTGAGATGTATGTTTAAAAGATGGCAAAATAGTCACTTGGTTGCTATTGTGAAATTCACAGTGTTTTCCCTGCAACATGTAGACTTCTTTTTTTTTAATTTTTTTGCTTCATATTTGTGATGAATGTAGCATATCCCCCCCCAGCCCGCCCAAACAAAGGTGTTTTAACTAAGGCTCTAAAGGACCTCCTGATTCAAAGCAGCAGTGGTTCATCCCAGCCCTCACAAGAAACTACAACTTCCTGTGCTATCAAAACCATCATCTTCGATTCGAAACCCCAATCTCTTCCCCCGCCCCTCCCAACCCCCCTCCCACACATTTTATAGCAGTATTTGAAATGCAGTTACAGGCTGCAACAACCCAGACACAGACTTGTTCTAACACATATGCATTGTACCTTAGTCATCCAGTGACCTAATCATTTTATTGAGTTAATTCTTTTTAAAGTGTTTTGTATAAGTCTACATCAACCGCAACAGAAACAAATGCTCAGAAAGGTGGTGTGGGAGGTTACAGAGAGAGAAAGAAAGAGAAGGAAGAGAGAAAGGAAAAGAAAATGAGAAAAGGAAAGAAAGGAAAAGAGAAATAAGGAACAAAAGTGATAAGGAAAGAGCAAGAAAGAAAAAGAGAAGAACAAAAGCAACAAGGAAAGAGCAAGGAAGAAAAAGAGAAAAAATAGGTAATTACGTATTAAACTGTAGACAATACATAGATATATTGTTTTTCAAATCAAAATGAATGAAGTCCTTTTAAAAAAGGGTACACTCCATCATGCGTCATGGGGTGCTGTTGCTTTACAAGTATCTGTTCTCCATGGCCACTTCTGAGTTCTGCAGATCTACTGAGAGTGACAGACAGAGTGTGGCGAATGCTGACATTATTACTGCTGAATTTTGGCATTCTCATTGTCCTATGAGTCGTGTCGCAGTCTGAATAGTCCAGCTCATTCTTATTTTGTTACTGCAGAAGAGTATCAAATGCTAATAAAGCTGCACTGTTATTCTAGGACAATAAAACAACAATAGCACAAACCCAGAAATGTCAGTAAAACAATCTCTGTCTTCCAAGCTTGGAAGCTTGTCTGTTTGTTTCATTGTGAGAAATCAGCAAGTGAGATGGAAATGGAAGAAATATTTTTATGCAATCATCTGGGGAAGAAAAGTGCTTGTTGTTATATTTCTGGCATTCTAGCACTGCCTCTGCTGCACACCAGTTAGTTAAAAAACTTAATCTTACAAACATAGAAAAACAAATTTCAAAAGAAAAAAAGGTATTTTGGTTACTCAGCAGACTTTATCAATTTATTATTAGCACTAATCATAATTTGTCATAACATAGGTGTATGTAAATTTATACATATACACATAGCCCATACATAATGTGCATGCATGTCTGCACATATATAAATAAAATACAACAGACATAGGCATACATGTATATGCTATGTGTGTATATATATACGCCATATGCACACACACATATATATTATATATATGATCAGTTCATAGCACAGTCCAGAAAGACTTTTTAAATGAGCCTGATTGTCATATTTACTCAGTGTAGACAATTTAGCTGACAGTGCAAGCGTGATGAATATGCACATATACTCACCCTTCATTGTGGTTTGAACACATTTCTTCCTCATCTCTGTTCATTCTGCTACACTTACCCACTTTTTCATGAACAAACACAAACTATGTATAGCTACAGTTTATAGCTTGTCTACTGTGATTATATATTTTATGCACTACCAAGAACATTAATGATATAGGTCAAAGTTATCCATACTGGCGGCTCTGTAGAACATTTGGTCCTTTAGAAGTTTAACATACTGCTATGTTATTGCACAATGCATTGTAATACTATTTATTCTCTGAAATGACTCTAATAGTCTCACTAGTAAATCAAAAAGAAGATGCCACTAAGTACATTTTCAGGGTTTTGTGGTTATTTTTGGTATACATTCTTTCAGTGCTTGCAAAACCCACCTGTTTGCTTTCAGGCTGGAGCCTGCTTTCCAACAGAAGCAGCATCTCAGATGCCGTTTTCTTCAGTTCATAAGAAACTAAAGCAAAATACAGCAGGTAGAAGCTTAGCATCCCCTCCACCACCTGCAGCCTCCTCCCACTACACAGTAAGAGCAGACTCTGACACCTTTCTTCTCCAACACTATTTTGAAAATCAACTTCAAATCCCTTTAAAACACAACATTCAGATTCTCAAGAGAATGGGTTTCACTGGATGCTCAGTCTTTATCTAGCTTTCTGTGAACTTCCAAGACAGTCTAGATAAAATCTTAAGGCCCATTTTGTAGGAATCTTCTTCTGGCTTTTTGTTTGTTTCCAGTTCAGTAGCGGTTAAGAAACATCTAACTTATTAAAGAAATACTGAGTATGGCTTTATAGTTACACTGTCATGTTTATTTATAATGCTGCCTTTTCAATGACATTGAGAAGGGTAAAACTTCATCAGTGCCCAGTGAACTGTTCTCTTTTGAAAATGTTCAGAATCTTCATGAGCTAGCTCTCAAAGCTTCTGAATAAAAAACCTAAAGTGCTTAATAAATAATATATGCAAGCAAATTATATATTAAATGTGCTATGGGAACACTTACAAAAATAAAATGCTTAATTTATTAAATAAATATCCCCAACACAAAGATGAAGGACTGTTTTGATCTGGCTCATATCAATAAAAATAACAAAAAGAGAAAACTGAAAGAAAGATCACTTTTTTTGCAGTAACTCTCCCTCACAGAGGGAGGCAAAAGTCTTGAGGAATAAGTAAGGTAGGTTTTCATTTGTAAGAATTCATATTAAAAATAATCCTAACTCTAAATTTGAAATCCTCAAACTTTCGATTTGAAAAATAACAGGTATGCCCATGAATCTGTCATCAACACAGTGGCCATGCAAATGTTGTACACATACAATGCCAATCCAACCAAAAATAAATTATTTAAGAAAAAGTGGATGTTGGTAATGACAGCACTAGTACCAATACAAACATGGTGCTGAGCTCAGAGTCTTTACACTCTGAATAGTAAGCCATAAACTCAGAGTAGTATTTTTTCTCTAGAGATCTCTATCCCCTGTCATGTGTCAAACATAACCAGTGATCTCCATGCTTTAGATTATTAATGTTATATCAGCCTATTGTATCTGTAACATTGTAAAGGCATTTTAACATGGCTAATGTCCTCCATTAGCCTCTTCTAATGAAATATATGCTATATTGTTATGAGTTTGCTATGCCTACTAGGGTGTACTACAAGATGAATGATAGTTTCTGCACAAAGGGCATTAATCAACAAAGACCACGTGCAGGTTTGCTTGCATGGTTCAATTGAAAAAAAAAAAAAAAGAAAAAAAGAAAACTGTTGAGGAAGGAAGGAATATGCTGCTTTACAAGCAGAGTATAAGATACAACTGCCCCAGCATCTATAGCTTGTCCTATTTTATCAAAATCCTTAGCTTCAACATGTGATCCTGAAATTAACACTGTACATTAATAAGCCTAGCTTCAGCCTTTATTAAAAAATACTAGCTGGAGAACATTTTTATACCAGTGGCATGACAATATCCTACCAGAAGACAAAATAGGGGGGTGTGTTTAGTTTATCACATTGTTATGTAATTGTATTCAATGCAGGCAGCATATTTTTCCCTTTTACTAATATCTGGCAATGAAAGGTGCTGGCAAAGCACCTCCTTGAACAATCCTTTTAGTCCTCTGAAAGACTCTTCAGGGAAAGTGCTAAACCCCCTCTTGCCTTTCATCAATCTTTTCAGTGTTTTTTTTGTGGGTTTGGATGCCATCTGATCTCCTAGTTCCTCCAGATAGTGTATCACACAAGACTGTCTTCTTTCCATCTGGCTTTATCTCCGCAAGGAACATGCTTCATGTAGAGAAAACCAGTCTTCTTTTTCCACCCATATGCCGAAGCAAAAAAAATTGAGGTGAATCCATAGAAACTCCCAGTAGCGGTACAGCAGAAATCACAAAGTTCGAGTCAAATATATTTTTCCCTTTTTTTCATCCACATCAAAGGCATGAATACAACAAGGCATTGTTAGTTGTGGCGGGCAAACTGAAGAGTCTGCTGATATAACAGATCAGGGTTTTAAGGCCTTTGTCTATGCAGAGTTATAATGCAGAAGCCAAATTGATTAGAAAGACAAGAGAAAAGGAAAAAATGATAGAAACTGAAAGAGAGAGAGAGAGGAGATACATCTCAGTAATGTCTAAAAAGTCAATACTGTGTCTACAGATGGAGAAGTGCACATTGCTTGCCCTTTGAAAGCTTCTCCGCAACTTTGTCATTAATACTGTCAAAGTTAAGAACACATTTTAATAGAGTTCAGGGGCAGTTCAACACATTAATTCCTGCAGCCCATAAAAAGAAATGCTAGAAGACTTTAGCCTAAAATATCCAAGTAGACTGGAGATGCCTTGGCCAAATTCTGGAGGAGTAAATGGATTTCTTTGATGTTGAGCCTCATGTGAGGCTCCCTTTGCCAACAGCCCAGCATCAAGTCATACACTTCCTTGGGGCATGTGCGAGGTCGCTGCAGGACTCGGCCCTGAGTGATGCACTCAATCACCTACAAGAAATCACAAGGAAAGGATCAACGCAGCTGTGCCAAGTACATGAGGGTCATCCATGGAAGAGCTAACAGCTAATTGCCACAGCAGCCTCACTAGTGATAGTCACCCAGTCAACTCTGCCGAGGGCTGCGTTTCTAGGTAGACTCATGAGCAGCATGATGTGATTTGGAAAAATCACTGTAATTTAAGTTGTCAAGGAGCAATAACTTTCATGATGTTAAGTTCGCCCACGTTGCCCCTTTTACTGTTGAGGGAATGATAGCCAGGAAGTAATCCCTCTCTCTACTCATCTGTCAACTTTACCTTAAACTCAGAAGGAGTCTAAGTTTTCAACCTGTTCACAAAGAGCGTCAATGACTCTCTCTCCCTTCCTCCTTAAACTGTATCACTGTGCTAATCCCTGGAAGGAGGTGATTTATGACTGCCTGGAAATCAAAAGATCACCAGATTACTTCAATCTATTGAAGAATGGTTTTGAACAATCACCCTGCAACAATGAAATGTATGGTATGGAACTGAAACCACCCAAAACCCATTCAGGAGATAGCTAGGCTCCTTTTCATTGTTTTATGGTCTGTCTCAATAGCCAGAGCAGACTCTATCCTACAACAAACAAAAAAACAAAATTCCAACTGGTATAGTTCTGCTTGGACAACTTCCATCATTTGCAGGAAGAAAAGGGTGAAAACAAAGAAATCCAACCCCAAAGTTCATGACAATATCATGAATACCTTATACCAGGGATCCTGCCTTTACTGAATAAATTTGTTGCTGTCACTTCTCCAGAGAAGCTCTACAGTTAACACGCCAGCCTTCCCAATGGAGTCTGAGAATGTATTACACACACCTCATTGTTTGAGAGCTGATACCATGGCTGTTTGCCATACGTAAAGATTTCCCATAATACAACCCCCAGGCTCCAGACATCGCTCTCTGTGGTGAACTTCCTGTACATGATACTCTCTGGAGGCATCCAGCGAATTGGCAGCATGGTGTGACCCCCAACCTGAGAAAAACAAATGAAAGAGTCAGAAATAATTCCTCAAGACCCTCACAAGGAAGAGTATCCAGATGCTAAATAAGGAGAACCCATGGTTTCCTTTTTTTTTCCCATTTGAAACCACTTACTTCAAGAACCTTTTAAGAACTAGAGATTCATGGTCCAAACTTCTTTTCCCCCAATAATGATCACTACCATTATAGGTTTCTCAACAGAATTTCCAAAGACATTGTTCGTGAGCTACAACCTCATCTTTAACATTTACTTGGCACACTTTACCCTAGGAACAGGAAGCTTTATAAAATTATTAACTAATGTAGCTTACCAACCCACTTTAAATTAGGTCAGTTTTACTCTCCATTTTAATGCTCAGGAAAATAAAAAATATTCATGAAATGTGATCTATTCTACACTTATGATTCTCCTGGAAACTCAGCAATATCAATTGAAATCCATGAAGATACCATAGTCTGACTGCATGATGAGGTAGAATCAGGATCTGTACAATATAATATCCTATTTCTGAGTGAATTAATGCGATGCACTTTCTGTTAATAATTTCCAAAGTTAATGCATCAAATTATTTTGTTCCATATTAACTACCCAGTCCTTCACAGCTTTAAAAAAAATAAAATCAGTCCTTTTGATATATTCCTTTGATAATATATAAACTTGTAAGACATGGACTCCTATCCTAAATTAACTCAAGTTGAATAGGATCTTTCACTGAATTAATGCCTTTATAAAAGTCTTTTAGCACGTTTTTCATTTTCCTCAGAATGCGAAACTTCCTTAAAATTAGGTTTCCTAACCTTAACTTAAATTTAAAAAAAAATCTTATTCCCATTTTTTAAACAATTTATTGTTTCTGATATGTCCCATTCTGACTGAATCGCTTCAACAAAGAAATCTACTCAAGTGCTTTCAAGATAATGTGATTCTGAGTTACTATAATACAGATATTTAGATATCCTGATTACTTTTGCATCAAGACAGCTGCAAATGTTTCCAAGGAAGTTAAAAAAAATAAAAAAAATGGAAAGATCTTTCAAGGACATCTAACTTTTGATTAACTCTCATTTTCCTGTCTGAAAATATATTAAGTTATGAAACCACATTTGTACTTTCAAGACTCTGTCAATTCAAAATATCATTTCTCCTTGTGGGACTTTACATATGTTGTTATAAACAATGCCCTCCTTGTTCTCATGCTGAAAAAGCAAATGGAAGGAAAACACAACAGAAGTTCAGTCAGTTCACATTATTTCTAAATCACAAAGAGCATCCATTTCCAGCTATTTGTCAGTAATTCAGAGTTAGCTCAACGCAACAAAACCGCAGCTGCGGCTGTGAGAGCTCAACCCTGTTCTGTGCATCGCCACAAGCCAATGCTTGCTACTGAGTCCATAAAAAGCGGAAAGTCATTGCTAAAACTGTCATAGACTCGGTCTGTTACTCGACTTTTATTCTCCACCCCCTGCATGAGGTGTCATGTGGGTGACGGAGGAATGTTTTTGTCAGAACGCTGATAGAAAGGCAGCGCCCCCAATTTTAGTTCCAGGCTACAATGCAGATTTGTTTCTGACTCAATGCAGGTTGCCCTGCACAGGTTTTAGAGCCTTTCAACAAAGGACCCAATTCCTGTGGCTTTCCACCTAAACTAAAAACATACATGTAAGCACAATACTGACAGCGCATGCATACACATTTTTAAATGCTTTGGCCCATTCACCTCTGTGTTACAGTTTAACCCTCTGGCAGGCTGTAAGGCTCTGTGTGTCAGTATTTTATATATTGCTCTTGTGAGATCCCACCTGGAGTACTGATAGAGCAAAGAGGAATGGCTTTAAACTGAAAGAGTGGAAATTTAGACTGGATACTATGAAGGTGGTGAGGCGCTGGCACAGGCTTCCTGGAGAAGCTGTGGCTGCCCTATCCCTGGCAGTGTTCCAGGCCAGTTTGGAATGGGCTTTGAGCAATCTGGTCTGGTGGAAGTTGCTCCTGCCCATGGTAGGGGATTGGAACTAAATGATCTTTAAGATCCCTTCCAACACAAGCCATTCTATGATTCTGTGTTTTTTAAACATCTTTGGCAAAGAAGTCAATGACATGAAGAGTTTGAAGTAGCACGTAAACAGACTGAGATGCAAAACAAGTTTAAGTTTCCCACCTTATGACTTAACCCTTGCCATAACCTAAACTGACATGGCCACCAACCAACTCCACACCTGCATCTTGAGAGATATTTCATTAGAAAGTAAGAAAAGTTAGTTCGTTAGAAACATGTAGCCACATACACCCGGATAAAGGGCAAGTGCCATTAAAAGATGGTTGGTGATGAGAAGTTTTGGTCTCATCAAATATTAAACCAGCTGTAAAGTCTGCTCATCATATAGCCTCTGCTACTGGTTCTCTTTGACGATTTCTTTGGCTCATTTCTTAAGAATTAATGAAAGCTGAAAACAATAAACCACATGTCTCTGGTTTTTTGTCATCTGTCACATCTTACATTAAGAGATTTTGAGAAAACAATTAAAAAAAGAAAAACCCAAGCACTCTCCAAAGCTTCTTTTTCCACAGTTCCTTCCTACATAATCACAGAGTATTTGTGATAGGACTCCGTGCTGAGTTTCCAATGTCCTTCAGTAAATATGAAGAGCACATCTCTGGAGTGGTTATGGTAAACTGCCATCAAATGATGGCTCTGCAATGAACTGATTTACAACATCAGACTTAGCTGTCTCTCTTGGCAGCCATAGCAAGACTGACTCATCAGTACTGACACCAAGAATTCGATGTACAGATAAGCACAAGCCACAGGGCTCTTCGATGTTCTTCCCACATCATCTTGCCTGGAGCAGTGTCCATTTCCATGCCTGAAGGCAGAAGATTTCACTGAGCAGAGTACTAATCCAGGACTGAGAAGTCCTGAGGTCTTTCCATCCCTATCATTTGCAATATCAATCAAAGTTACTTCCAATGGCTCAGCATCCTTGTGAAGACAGTATTTAATGCCTTGCAAAGTATAAATTAAAGTATTTTAACGGCTACTTTTCTTGCCAGATGGCATTACAACAAAGAGAGGATATACGTGCATCACTGAGTGTCATCTGTGGAAGGCTGAGCATCTACCTGTGGTCCAAGAGCATCTTCAGTTTCGATTTAGATGTCAGTTCAACTACATCAAAAGCACAGGTCAGGACCTGGCCAAGGCACATTTCTAAACGCACATTTCCTTCTCTGTTAAGGATCAGTAGTTACTAAATCAACACTCACTCAACTCAGAAAACATTAAGGGCTGTGCTAGGTATGCTTAAAATGAAGCACATGCTTCAGAGCTCTCTTAAACTGAACCTAAGGACTTTACGCCACTGTTCACAAGATGCTTGAGACAAATTGAAAGTCAATTGTGAGTTGTTTTTCATCCTTATTGGACTGTTGAGTCTCAGCACCCAAAGTTGGGCCACAATAGCGATTAAGAGAGGTGCAGTGGCTTTTTGCCTTTTTGGTGTTGCCAAACTCTTCGAAAGGCTAAGGGGTGTTTTCCAAGAAGGAAAACAGGACTACACTGAGCAAACTTCGAAGGTGCTGAGTGCTTCAAAGCAATGCTTTCTGTGTATGTTTTAATAAATGCAAGTATTACACAGCTCTCAGATATCATTAGCACTCTGCAGGATAAAGATCCTGCTACGCACACTGTAATTGCAGTGCTGCTTGACACATCATTTTAAAATTGTTGTGCGCTAAGCAGACTACAGTTGCAGGTAAATAACACTTTCATATTCCATCTAGGTAAGGTTATGACAGGTTTAAAAGCATTACAGTTTTCACTTAATATGCTGTCACTTCAAAATCCATAGCGTAGTTGTAAAAATGCTGCAAAAATGACCATTTTATGGAATGAAATTAGGGTATATTGCCTAAAAGCAGCTGCATTATAATGGTTCATTTTTATTTAGAATTGCACTTCTACAGATCCTTTCTGGGACTTAAGTACTTGCTTCCAAATGCCAGTTTATAAAAGCAAGCACTCCCTAGCTCAGCCATAGCCTTTTATTATGTTCACTAGTTACTTTTACAGTCAATATTGGGCTAAAAACCAAACCAGAAAGCCTGGTGAATTAGCTTCTGCATGGTGCTGACTACCCACAGGGAGGAGGCTGATATGCCAGATCAGTCAGCTATGATGCTCTCCAAAGAAGCACTTCCAAGGGAAAGCTGCCGCTCCTGTTCCATGTATGAAATGTTGCACTTTCAACAGTACAATGTCATTCCACTTGTTACTACTTTCAGCGCTCATCTTTAAATGAATTTAGCACTCTGAAAGGTGCTAGATAAGCTGACCGTGAACATTGTTTTCATCTATTTGCAAACATCAAGCTTCAAGGACTGTAGAAGCACCATGTCTCAGCCTTTATTAATTTTCTGGCTTCATACGTTCTATACGGTGCTTTATAGGCACTAGAAAGTGCTGAAGTTTGTCAAATGCAGAAATTTCCATTTTAAGAAGGAAACCAGGCCAGTAGTACAAAATTCTGCAGAATCATAGAGTTATAGAATAGTTAGGGTTGGAAAGGACCTTAAGATCATCTAGTTCCAACCCCCTTGCCATGGGCAGGGACACCTCAAACCAAACCATGTCACCCAAGGCTCTGTCCAATCTGGCCTTGAACACTGCCAGGGATGGAGCATTCACAGCTTCCCTGGGCAACCTATTCTAATGCCTCACCACCCTCACAAGAAAGAACTTCCTCCTTATATTCAATCTAAACTTCCCCTGTTTAAGTTTGAACCCATTACCCCTTGTCCTGTCACTACAGTCCC
>WYDI02038630.1:0-20262 GCA_009867235.2 Psittacus erithacus | reverse complement strand
GGACCTACACGGGAGATTCAGTTTTTGGGAATAAAATGGCAAGATGGACGTCGCCAGATTCCCACAGATGTGATTAAGGCTCTAGTGGATAAACAAATAAACAAATTTCGGCAATAAATTTCACTGGTAGTAAGTCAGCTAGAGGGTGAAACCAAAACAGGTACAGACAAAAAACATGGCTCTTGACAACCATGCCAGCAGTCAACCTGTCTGTCAAGGAAGTGCCAGCAGTGGACCTGAAGCTCAGAAACAGGAGAGGACAAGATACATTTCTTTGGAGGGGTTATTGATCAAAATTATTTTATTACTTTGAAGTTATTCCTACACAGAGGGCCTTCCTGCTGATTGTGTGAAGTGTGAAGGTCAGCTTGAGGGGAATAGAGAAAGGGTGACGTGTTTGTTTTCTTTAGAGCTTAGCTGATTCTGACTATTACTGATTGATCTCCTGAAGGACAGGAAGGCTCTGCAGGGGGATCTGGGCAGGCTGGATCAATGGGCTGGGGCCAGTGGTATGAGGTTCAACAAGGCAAAGTGCCAGGTCCTGTGTTTGGGCCACAACAAGCCCATGCAATGCTACAGGCCTGGGGAAGAGTGTCTGGAAAGCTGCTTGGCAGGAAAGGACCTGGGGGTGCTGACTGACAGCCGCTGAACATAAGTCAGCCTGTGCCCAGGCAGCCAAGAAGGCCAGCAGCCTCCTGGCCTTTATCAGAAATAGCATAGTCAGCAGGGCCAGGGAAGTGATCATCCCCCTGTATTGGCACTGGTGAGGCTGCACCTCGAATATTGAGTTCATTTCTGGGTCCCTCACTACAAGAGAGACATTGAGGTGCTGGAGCAGATCCAGAGAATGGCACGAAGCTGGTGGAGAGCCTGGAGCACAAGTCCTCTGAGGAATGGCTGAGCGAACTGGGGGTGTTTAGTCTGGAGAAGGCTCATGAGGGACCTTATTGTTCTCTACAGGTACCTGAAAGGAGGTTATAGTGAGGTGGGGGCTGTCCTCCCAAGTAACAAGTGATAGGACAAGAGGTAATGGCCTCAAGCTGTGTCAAGGGAAGTTTGGGTATTTGAAATAATTTCTTCACCAAAAGGGTGGATCAGCTATAGGAACAGCTGTCCAGGGAAGTGGTGGAATCACTGACCCTGGAAGTGTTCAAATTGCTTGTAAATGAGCCCCTTAGTGACATGTTTTAGTGGTCAACTTGGCAGTCCTGAGGTAAAGTTTGGACTTGATGATCTTAAAGGTCGATTTTATGATTTTATGAAATAATGACTTATGTCTGTCCAGCATGACCGTATCAGTCAGTGTGCAAAGGCCCCCTGAGGTATGAGCAACCCACCCTGCACACAGTTTCTGCTTGGGCATGGCCTGTAGGAGCTTCTGTACCTGTGCTGCCTGCACCACACCGGCTAATAATTGCTGGTCTTCTGTCTAATGATTGGGGTTTTCACTGTCAATCAGCAGAGTGATCAAGATTGCAATGAGTACTTGAAAAAAAAAAGATAAATATTTTTTCAAGAACATAGAAAAGATCCTTGTCCTGCAGCTCTGGGCTGCCTTAGCTGCCAGGGTTTGGGCACCTATGTTTGTTCTCCTTCTGCCTTTGCATTTTATCTAGCTCAGGACCCTGGGGTTTGGCCTGTACCTTTGACTCAAGGATTAGGATACTTAGTTAAGTGATGCCTCCCTGCTGCCTTCCCATTTTGGAGTTTAGCTGGGGTAAGAATATACTCACCACAAATATATAGTGAGAATTTTTTCCTTCCAAAGTAGACTATACATCTATTTGAGCTGCAGTATCTTAAAGAATTATTGAAGACTTTAAGCCTGGATATCTCAAGCATTGCACATGAAAGCAGATGATAAGTGGTGCCCCGGGATAATGCAACCTCACCTTTCTCACTCAGCTTGATCTCAGAGTTTTGAGATAAACTAGGGCAGCCAGTGTCAGTCCTTGTTTATGCTTTTTTTTGCTTTTTTTTCTCTTCTTCTTCGTACGAGGGACTATTAAACTTGCCATTCTGAAAGAATATACAGGTGAAAATGATTATTCCATAGCTGTGGTACTGTAAAGAATTGTGTATTGTGTCTGTGAAAAAAAACCCTGCTCACTGGTAATATTTCAGTGTTCATCTCTCTCTATTCTGTGACAGCTCTATGGAATTGCCCATAAGAGAAGCAGGGTTGCTTATTAATAAAGGTATGCAATGTTTTCAAAGAACCATTTTTACATCATCTGTCAGCAAAAGTTCTAATAATGTTCAGTGTCTGTTGGATTTTTCCCCTCCTTTTTAAATTAAATAACTCATGATTTGTCCTACATTCTGTCATAAATGAAACAGTTCACTATTCCTCTGTGTTGTGGAAAAATATGTTTCCTTTCAGTTTGCCACTTTCAGCTAATTGAGTGCTTAATCCATAAATAGAGATGAGAATCATATTACTGGTTGAAGTCAGTCACCAGTGGTATAAATAGTAACTTCCCCACTGAGGTGGCAAGAAACAAGAGATGAAATAAGATTTGAAAAGAAAAACTTTATTCAGGTAATAACAATATTTCTCAGGTACTGTGTGAAATGTCATTTATGTAGGATCCATTTACGTAGAATCATTTTAACTGGTGCACAAAGAAAAAGGATTTACTGAAGGGTGAATAACCAATTACTCATCGAAATGTGACTTCATGTGGAGAGATAATTTATGAGGGGAAGGGTGAATGTGACACAGGTCTGCAGAGTCATAAGTGACATAAGGTGAGCAGTAACTATTGACTGTCTTCCAGTATAAGCACAAGGCAACATCAAGAATATTGCCAGCAGTCAGTTTAAGAAGAAATGAAGATGGCTTCACTCACAATGGTGATAGGATTTTGGAACTAAAGGAATTTAATCTTTATTTATTTTTTTAAGTGGAGACTGTGCAAGGGGAGCTTGGAAGAGAAAGAGAAATCTACTGAAAATTAGCAAATAAGTGAACTGTGATAGCTTAGAAGACTTCACGAGTTAAAAATACTCAGGAAACAAAAGGCTAGTCAGTGGACTTTTTATTCAGTGCCATGTTCTTGCTCTTCTTTCAAAACCAAACTTGGGCCAATATTTGAAACAAAATTGAGACAATATTTTGAGTATGTTTGCTTAGACCAAGATCTGGGCCTATAGTCTAAAATACAAAATCTAATGGTTTTGCAATTTGTTGCAAAATGAATAGTTACAATGATGAAGCTACAGCACTTCTGAATTATTCATTACACCTAAACCTCAATAGATTATCTTAAACTTAGGTGTGTATATATTACATATGAAAGCTGAATCTCTGATCAAATTCAGTTTTAGACAGCTATATGCAAAACTGAGATGATGTTTTATTTTTGTAGTAAAAAACTTATTTCTTGGAAGCATTGTAAGAACCTTCTTTTATCCATGAAAGTAGCCCTATTAAAATCTATATAGCTGAAACAGTTCAAGCTCACAATAGAAGTCAATGGACCTGTCGTGGTAGAATCTGACCAAGTAGGTGGCTTTGCTTCAACAAAAGGAGGCAAGAAGACAAATTTAGCTCAGTATCAGTGTTATTTTCTAAACAGCTTGAGACCTAAAATCTTAGCTGTGGAACTTGGATCACATATTCACTGTCATCAGCTGAGCTATTCTAATACTTAAAGCAGCCAACAATCTGGTCTCATATTTTTACTGCCACGTGTTGCTGGCACAGAGCTGAATCAGCTTTGTGATCTTAAATTGCTTATTTTTTTTGCCTTATTTTTATAATCTTGTGAGAAATTGTAAATATTAAATCTTGGAGAATTGAAGTATACTTGACAAACACAGAAATAACTAACAATTCTTTTTTTGTAATAATAGGGAAAATATCTAATACAAGGGTATTATGGGTTTTTTTCACTATATGTTTAGAAATTCATAACATATTTACAATATCATTATTTCATTCAATTTTGCTATTTAAAAGTGAGAGTGAGTATGCATGTAGAAATTTCTACATGTTTTAAAGGACATAATAGCATGAAGATGGTAATCTTAATGTGCGGTAATCTGTAGTTTCCACTAGATACTACTGCAACTATTTCTCTGTGAAGAGATGCACTTTATTTACACTGCAATTCATAAAACAAGATTGTAGATAATCTACTTTATTACTATTTCATAAAATTGAGTATTTTTTAAATAAGGGTAGTGAAAAAATATCTATGGACTTTAATTTTTAGTTAAAAATCTAGTTTCAATCACATTCTTCTGACATTTAAATTGGATGTGGAGAGCTTATTTAATTGAAAAGCCACTGCAAAACTAATTAAATATTTATTCCATTAAATGGTAATGCAATTAATCTTGCTGTATCTATTCGTATTTGGGGCCCTCTTCTCTTTCACTTCACAAGATATGCTTTAGAAACAGCTTTAGGGGTAACTGTCTTACATGAAAAGGTCTAACAAAGAAATATGAATAAAAAAGATAATGAAAGTTTTAGGGATTTCTAAATGAATCAGGGGAGATGGAGAGAGAAATAGGTCATGTCACCAGTACCTAGAAACACCCCTAGCTCTTCTCTCACAGTTGCAGGAAGTTTGTCCTCTATTACTTAAATTTCCATATCAAGTGCTAGATAAGTGTGTGCTTTGCTTTCCAGTCAAATAAAGATTTTCTTGGTAGCAGGTTTGCTATATTTTTATCACAGAAAATCCATCTTTATAAAAAAAGCCTCTTACTCTAAATGCAGGATGCTCTCTCTCCCTCTCGGCTACAAAGGAGCTTAGGGTAACTAAAATAAGCTTTCAAATTTTGAACTGTTGAAACATGAGATGAATTTCTCAGAAAGATCTCAGCAAATACCATGACTGTCTTTGGCACTTGGGCCACAGTGTAGGAATCTTTATTTTGAATGCATTTGATAAAATATTGCCAGCATGTTCTATTTTATTCTATATTGTTCTATTCTGAACTCTTCTATGATTCTATATATTTATGCATAGGGTAATGGCTCTGAGGGTAAAACACAATGTTATATGTGTCCTAAACAAAGCATTTCTGTCTGGGAATAGTGTTCTCAGGTTCAGAAATGTTTTAGTAAGAGTGCATGGTAATTATAATTTAGACTTAATTATACAAAATAAATTTCCAGTTTCAATTGTGTTAACTAACTTTTACCAGCTTCTAATTTCTCGGAGCAGTTTTGTGTAAAATTGGAAATAGAAGTCAGATTATTTTATTTATTCTATTGTCTTCTCACTGTTTACACTCATAGAGGAATAGCCCTCAATTTAATCTCTCAGTGTGCAGGACCCAACCCTGTCTTTTCAACTCTTTTTTTCTGGTTATACTAAACAAGTTTTTGGGGCCAGGCAAATAATGTAGCATGCAAAAACCATCTCTGCAAATGTAGTCAGCCATTAAACATTTTAAAGGACTCCTTTCTGTTAGATAGAGGATTGAGATCTCTGACCTTTGCCTTGGTAATGCATTCAACAGCAAAAGCCACCAATAGTCAAAATTGTGATATGTAGAGATTGTTCATGTAAGATCCCTAGAACACTGCTAGTTTTTAGAAGCAAAAAGACTGCAGCAACTTGGGCTTGTAAAAAGAATAATAAAATTTAACTTAGAGATACAGGACTTATTTTTTTTAATGTTTTCTGCTTGTCTTAAGTAAAGTTCATATCAATCAAATTAATGGTGTGTGATTTTCTCATAAAGCTGTGTGGGAAGTAGTTTTTCTGTCCTGCAGTTATTAAGATTCAGTTGTGGTTTGGAATTTTTTTCCTTCTGGGTCTGAGGGATAGATAAAACTCTACTCTCCTTCTCAGCTGTCTAATACATACTACTTTTAAGCAAGTATTTTATTTTTATTTCAGTTTATTTTTATTTTCTTATTTTCCTTTATTTATATTTGCAAAGAAAAAAGAAATTAAAACATATATACTATCCAAACAGCTGTGTAAAAGAGGCAATGAAACAACTTTTTAATTACATCAGATTCCTTTTTAATCAAAAATACTTTTTACAAGAGATTCTGCTTTAGGCAGATCATTTCTTGGTTAGGAAAACAAAGGGTTTTTTTTTCTCTTTTCCAGAAAATTTCCCATTTGCTATATCTATGAATTCATATTTCCACATATGCTGGCAATGAACTTTCAGAACAAGTTCCAAACTTATATTTTGTGGTTTTAGCATGTACCTTGAAAAAATTAGTCCTTTTTCTTTGAGCTTTATTATCTTTTTTTACATGAGCAGCACAATGAAAACAATGTGTTAACTTGATGTTGGCCTTCAAGAAGTATTTAGTTTGCACTATTTGAAACTGTAAACTAAATTATTTTGGAGGAGATTTAAAATGGATATAATCTACATATAAATTGGTTTAAGAATCAAAGGGGGCCTGCAGTCAGTATATATTATAAGATTCTATCACATTGTCTAATGGATTAGATTTTATTAAGTACTATAAAACAGCATGAGATGTTCTCAATAGAAAGCAAATTGAACTGAAACAGATCATTAATTACTGCAACTCATTTTTTCAACACAGTGTAGACACAAATGCATTTGTTACATGTGTGTATATTGCGTATTGCATTATAAACCTGTCAGCTTAAACTTTTGCGTAACTAAAAAACCCCAATAAGCTCTTTGTTCAAGGTTTTAAAATTTTTGAAACACAATTATCTGTTTTGCATACACAGAACCACTTTGCCTTGTTGGAACTGATGAACTCCTTAACAATTTCCATATTAAAATACTTCCAATAGTCAACAAAACTGTCACAGAGATATATCCAATACAAACTTCAAATACTCTTTGACAAGATCCTAGTGAGGAATGTCCAATGTATAGAAAAATCGTCTTATTAAAACCAGCCAAAACTGTATGCTGACAATCCTTAGGGAAGGATGTCTGAGAATTCACCCAGATCCTATTCTTCTGATAACAGGAAGAACTGTTGTAAAGTCCCTTATCTAGAAATGTTTTTGCTTAAAAGTCTTTGGAACAAAGATTCCTGTGTTGTACTTAATACAAATCCACACCATCTCTGAAAAACAAGCCTAAACATGAAAGATAGCTAACTTGTAACTAAAATTGTTTATTACCTTTCATTACAAATAATTTTGGGAGAGACTTTTCTAATAAGCTGCAAAGCTATTGAAAAGTTCAGCACATCAGGTACGGGATTCTTACAACTTTGAAATAAGGCATGTTCTTCTACGGAGAGGGCACAGACTTCTTTCTGAGGTCAGAAGTTGGGCACAAAATAGCAGTCAGATAACTCTCCCAAGCGGCATCTACACCAGAAATGACAGAGAGAATAAAAAAAAACAAAATAGGCTATTGTGTTAAGACTGTAGTACCAGTAACTGGAATTTCCACCACCACCACACTCTCCCCACCCAGAAAGAGGTTACTGTAAGAGCATAAAAATGTTGTTTTGCATTGTGTCTCTTAAAGTACAACACAATTATACAATTCTTGCAAATTAAATATACTTGTCAAAAGTTTGCAACGTGTATATTCTGCACTCGTGTATACTAAGGCAACAGCAAATCAGTTAATATATTCAAGCCATATATAAGGAACAGTTTTTCACATGTCCTATTTAAACTACTTCCTTTCTCTACCAGCCTATGGTACATATGGCTTCCTTCTGTATTCTTTTTGTTGAACTGTAGTGTTCTCAAATATCATAAACTAATTAAAGATCTTAAAGAAAGACATTTATTTTTAAACAAGTAGTGCAAGCAACACATTGAATGGAGCTGCATTCACTAGAGCAGTATCTCCCCACCATTTGTAGAAAATAATAAAGCATTCCACTAAACCCTGCTGTTATATCTGAAATGCCACAGACAGAAAATATTAAACATGGGTAAATGATTTTTCATTCACTGAAAGAAAAATTAACTTCTGACAGGCTCAGAATTTTCCTTCCTCAGTCAAGGTCTCCTCTCATTGGAATAATGTGTACTACTGATGGTTAAATAAAGACTGACAAATGTGAGTTTGCCATGTATTAACTTTGAATGTCACCTTATTTCCATAATGACAATTTGAAGTCCCTTATTTGGATAGAAAATTCTCAGTGGATCAGACTTTCTATGTTGTAACAAAATTAGCTGGAGTTCAAATACAAACACTCTCCTTGTTGTAATCCAAAAAAAAAAAAAAAGATTTTCATTGTTTCTAAAAACTGTTACATATGTTTGAATAACATGAGTTATCTCAGCAAAGCTGTATTACCTTTTACCTCTAAACTTCAGCAAAGTCAGGAGGTGGTTAACATTCTTTGAGTCAAATCTGTTCATAACACATTCTTCATACATCTTGCTAAAAAATAGTAGCTGCATTTATGAGCAACATAAAGTTTTATATCAACACCTTAAATATAGCATTACAGTGAAAAATTATGCTTCATACTTTTCTGCAATAGATTTTTTTTGTGTTAGTATAAACATACGAACATACACACGAACATAAAAAATGGGCAGGGACAATAATAAAACAGGAAATACAAGGAGGAAAAATTACATGGAAGCTAACTAATATATTTGAAAATTAAAAAAAAAAAAAAGTCGTACAAATGTAAGTTAAAATGTGGAGAAAGAAACTAATTTTCACTGCATGTCCATGATACCATGGTCTTTTCCATAGTTCTAAGAGGCTGTCATCCTGGGTTAACACTAAGTTGTGAGACCTGCTCTGAATTCATAGAATAAGGACTCTTCTGTAAAAGCTGATCTGCAGCAGCGTATGTTTTCTCATGTAAACTAGGAGGAATTTAAGAATGAATTTCAGAGTCTTAAGTAAAACAGCTCTAAAGAATAAGTTGTATATCATGTGCTTTTTACCATGACCTGCGCTTCCCCAAATTACAAAAACCTTGAAATTAATTACTATTTTAAATTATTCATAGATGCCTTTCATGAATGGTTTTTGACTTGCACACTGTTTGGAATAATAAGTTGTTAATATGGAAATGATGAAATTCTCCACTTTGTGTACTTCAGGCTTTAGCCTGAACTGATGGTAGTTTCACATCAGTTTATTTTTTTGCTGCTTTTCAATGATCTCCCTGTAGCTAAATTATGAATTTGTTTTTGTGGAAGAGATGTTGAATTTAGGAATATAATCCCAGTTAACAGGGTTCTTAGAGAAGCATGTAATCTGAATGAATTATATATCACATTCATCGTACTCCATGAGACAGTTAGTTTTCCCTTAAGCAAAGAGAAAAGTCAGGGTGAACTTGTGAAGATTTCATTCTTGGAAATATTATAAACAAGCCAAATGACTACTCCAGTGTTTTTGAGAAATTCTAGAGCTGTGTACAGGAAAAATATATCTGTAATAGTAAACAATATGGAAAAAGGACTCTGGTGCTCATGCTAACTGTCAGAACCTGCCCATGACTATAGGATTAAACAATTCTAGCTTCTGAAATGAGACAGCTGTACTCAACCTTTTATGAATGACCTGCACTAGCCCCCAGACTTGCCCATGATTTGTCTAGGAGGGTGCCAGCTGGTATTGCTGAAAGGTATGCCAAATTTTTACTGTTGTACCTGCAATAAGTATTTAACAGTACAGCCAGTTGAGCAGCAGGGCCCAAGCCCCACCACTGCTTAGGGCACTGCTTTAAATATAGCTGAAGGTATTTTCCCAAACAGATAGAACTGCACCATGTAAAAATAAACTGGATCATAGCTCAGGAAAGCTTGCTGTGAGAGTATGAATCACAAGACACAACTTCAGGGACTTTGGAAGAGTGCAGTCCTACTTGCCTTTAGATTATATATCATCTGAAACCCGATGATGCAAGAAATGTGCCTTAGCATTTTCTGTTTTTCATTTCAGTTAAATCATCTAAATACGCTGATTTCTTCTCTTATTTGATTTTTTTTAAAATTTTATTACTGCTTTGTTTTCCTCTTATTTTAACCTTTCTTACCAGGGCTTTTCCCCCCCTTTAGCTGCATGTTAATATTGACTGATAATATACCAGTCATTTTTAGCACTGCTTAATTAAAAAAAAAAATATCTCTTTTGAAACTGTTAGCTACATAGATGACCGTGTGAGCCCTTATCTTTCAGGTTTTACTCAAAAAAGAATCCCTTGTCCCCTGCAAAACTGAAAAGCAAGCATCTTAGCTATGATAGCAAACTCTGAAATATAAGGAAATTATAGTAATTGCAAACCTCGTGGAGTCATTTTCTGAAATGTTACTGTAAATAAACAAGGATAGCACAGTTAAGAATTGAATGGAATATAATAAAATGAGAACTGTTTTCTTCATGCTTTCATACCTGACAGACAACAAATAAAATGTTACTTTTTTCTTTTTTTTTTTTACAAGTAATATTTACTACTGACATGATAAAATACATTATGATAAATTTAGTACAAAGTTTTAGGTTATTGTAACCTTTAGGCTGACCTCTGAATTAACACAGTAAGCATGAATTCCTCAAATACTAGAAGGCATTTTTTGCTCAAATGAGAAATTTTATTAGGAATCACATGTGAATGAAATTAGATTAAATGATGTTGCTCTCATAATCCACAGATCTACAGATTTTAAAAATAATTCAAAGCCTGTAAGTCTACATTAAGATTATATTCTAAAAAAAAAAATCCCCCTTCTATAAGTTTCCATACAAATAACCATAACATATGATAAGACTTTTGTAATGTCATAACTGGAGATAAGCTTTCAGACAAAATCATGTCCAAACATTTGTTAAACTTAATTTCCTGTGTGTTGCAAGACAGATTTTGTGTTTTCTTATGTTCTACTTTTGTTGATTAACATCAAGCAGGAAATGCACTTGAATTGTTGCGCATGGGAAATAAATTTTCTGCATGAAATTTTGCTTTACTAAATTGCATCTGGCCCATGGGCTTCAAAGCATATGAAGTGATGTTCAAATTGTTGCAATATATTCCAATTATTATTGCATGTTTAATCTGCAAGAAAGTAATTAAAAAAAAAGGGAAAAAAAAAACCACACAAAAACCCCCAAGCAAACAAAAAAAAAACCCAAAAAGACCTAACACAACAGAAACAAGCAAGGTGAATAATGCACCTTGAGAACAGAAACAAGTAAGGTGAATAATGCCTTTCTGAGACCTAAAGAGACAAGAAAACTTGGATTGCAATTTTCTTTGTGATATTTTCCCTACATGTGATCTAACATGACTAGGTATTCACTTGATTGTAACTCATGAAACTGAGTTATTTAATTCACATTATAATTTATTTTTTTTTCTGATTGTTTTAGACTGTTAATTCTATCTTTCTATATTCATGGAGAAAATAATGTTCCCTTTCTGGCTGAAATTTTAGCTTTATTCTGTCAACACAACAAATAAATTTTAAAATTCTATTTTGCACTTAACATTTCCAATAAAACTGTGTAAATAACAGTTTTTTCCTTTGTAGGCAGTTACAAAAAAATCTGAAATGCCACTGAATTAAACAAATTACTTAGCTTCAGATTTGAGCTGTGGAGCTTTTAGCCCAATTAAAAAAGAATTCAAAATGAAAAAATAGTATTTTGGCTTGCTAAATTTCTTCTGCGTAAATAATCAAGTGATACAGATTAATGAAGGATATGTTTTGGCAACAGATAGCATGCATTTTTTGCCCCATTATACACATAGCTTTAATTAGCATAAATAAACTGTAGCACATTGAAAAACTTGAAATATGTAACCAATTTGAATTTTATTTCAATATTCAAGTGAATGTAATTCTCTAATTTACTCTCAACTTGTTGACTTTGACATCTAATTTAGTAACTAGTTATGAAATTATCTTAGATCCATATTGGTGGAGAATTTGTGGGAGTTGTGAACAACCCTAAGTGTTCCATAATTTGTTTTGGTGAAGGAGGTAAGGAGTGATTGGCATTTTACATGTTTTATTACATGAATATCATCAGAACCCATACCATGTGCAGCATCAGCAGTCATGCTTAAAGTTATGGATATTTTATTTGAGGTTTGCTAGTTGTCAGAATCAGCTGGAAAGAATGATAATAACTATTCAGGTATTTTCTCACTGAGAATAATGCTGTCTTGAAGAACTCTAGTTGGCCATATATATAGTGATGTTTGGAGGCAGTGACTGAGAAATTAAAAAAAGGAAAAAATATTCGAACTTCACATAGACTGAATTTCTTACTGAATTCTTCACTTGATTAGATGTGTGAAAAAAAATGTACAATTTACTAAAACACTGTACAGCAATATTACTGAAATTGACTACTGATCTAAAGAAGCCTACAATTTCCATGACTGCCAGTGTTTCAGCTGAGTTGACAAAATAGCAGAACAATGGGACTTATAAATTCTATGATATCAGCAAGGTTTATAAACACATATTCCATTCTGGATTATTTTCAAGCTCATTATCAGTGCCTGTAAAAGACACTCCAAGTTCTTCAGCTTCCTAAAAGCTAATAAGTGCTCTTTATAAGCTGTGTATCAATTGTAGTTTATCTGGATCAGTGTAATTAAAATGTTGATCAACCCTAAATATTTTCCGATACTTCAAGCATCTCTCACTGTTTATATAAACATATCAGTTGGACTATACCCTCTGATACGAACTAGAGTTAAATGCATCGTATTTTTTGTAACACATATGAATAATCTTCTGAGTTTCCTCTTCAATGTGCATTTCCTTTTCTCCAGTGAAACTCATTTTTATACTATACTGTTGTAATTATCATGTTGAGCTATGCTGGCAATAGTTTGGGCCAGTTTGGTACAGCCGAACGTTAACAACACAGCCAATTGCCAGACTGCTAAAAGCATTTTCAGCCAACACATTTCTTACCCCGATGATTTTAATCCCGGGGGCTGCGGAAATTTGGCTCAATAGCTGTTTCTTTCTACATGGAAGACTGAACTGGGCTTGCTCAGTCCCCACATTCAGAGAAGGCTCATACCTTGTGGACAGTAGGATCCAGACACAAGGCAAATTTATAAAACCCACTAAAATAAATAATTACTTGTTGCTCTATATAGCGTAGATGTAAGAGAACATACGGCAACTAATGACATTCACCAAGGTTCCACAAATTTTTTTTCTTTAAAACCAATGTTCAAATGCAATACGGAGTTGTTCCACATTTGTGCAGCAGTGTCTTAGCTCTCAGTAGGCACTTTGCTGGCCTTTTCCCAAGATTGTAGAAATGGGTATGTAGTAAGATAGGCATGAACACACATGCAATTCTTACAAGGCTCCTTACAAGTTGATAAACTTCTTTTCTTTTTAATTTTCCCAACATATAACAACTAAATATCTTTGTTTTACCAGTATTACCTTAATAATGAACAGTCTTCTTTCATTTTTCCTTTAAAGTGTGTTGTGTCATTGAATTGCACACATACCCACCTACATACTCATTTGCAGTACTATTTTCTGTTGTGATTCCCACCAGTGAAAAGAAAGATAAAAGAGCAGTCATTGACCATGGTAATGTCTTGGTTTTAGTTTTAATATATCTTGATTCAATTTTGTAAAACTTGCTTGTTGCTTCATTTATCTGAGGTATTCCAATCTCCCTCTATACTTGTGAAAATCTTTGGAAGCAATAAAGTCTTTCCCCACTCATGTATCTGTAGTTTTCATATCAGCCTCACCAAAAGTCTCCTGAGATCTTCACCTTACTCATTCCTGGCCAAAAATGGGCTTTGAGGAGTGTTTTGCTTCAGTTAGATTTCAGTGAGAGGAAATTAAACATTCTTTGAGGTTTAATATAGGCACTAGCATAGGACTTCTCTCCTCTGCCTCCCTAAGGAGTATCTCTTTTGAGGAAAACTAATTTGAATTCCCATCTCTAGTGTTTTTGTTCAAAAGACTGTCTCTATGTTGTTGTTATTTAAGAATCTCACAGTCCCTGGAGATTTTTCAGTCAATCAATACAAGTTTCAAGCAATCCAGCTGATGTGCCATGACTACTACTTATAACAATATCTGTAAATACCTCCTACCTGTCTTGTGCTTCAAGATATTTGAAGCATCTGCCTGTTATTATTTATGGACTAGAAGCAATGTGAGAAAAGAACAACATTCATTTTTATTTGTGTGTGTGTGCAATGTTTCACGGAGAGGGTTGGAGTTTCAGCCTTACACAATTTAAATTAAAGCTCAGACATAAATAAGGAAAAAATATTCAGTGCTGAACTGAACCTTATTTCCTTTAATATGCTGTATAAGTATATACATATTCACACATACATAAAGTGCTTGTTTAATGAGATATTTGAAGGTAATCACTTTGGATAAGGGATGGCCATTTTTTTATCTGTTGTTTATCTGATTATTTTGTCTGATACCATTATAAAATCTGATGATTTAATGTTATCTCTGAATACCATATTAGACTAGAGAGAATTAAAGCTGAAATTAGCATTAAATGGGAGTTCACTGTATATGTATGATTTCTACCATGCAATTTTCTTAAACATATTATTGGTCAACAGAATAGCATTTTACTGGTGCAAATTAACAGAAATGAGATTGTTTCCCTTTCCAAAAAGCTTTTTTATTCAATGAAATACAAGAATATGTTATAATTATCAGTTTGAAATGCCCTGATTACCGTACAAAGTACTAGAGAGCTCAAAAACATTATTTTCTTTTTTTCTGACTCATGGATGGTGGCAAATGCCCTATGAGAGTGGTTGCAGCAAGGGAAGCAGAGATGGTGGAGCTGGATAGATTGTCTCTCAATTGTTTGAATTCCAGGGGCAGTTTTTCCACAGCTGAAATGATGGAAGGGGTGAGATTGTCTTCGAACTCCCCAAGTTGACGTATCCTTTCATCCACTGTTGGTGGTGCTATATCATTCCAGATTATTGCTGCCAATGAGTGAGCATACGATGACAGTGCACCCCGCGTAAATTTCTGCCTCATGGATTGTGTACATTCGCCTTCATCTGGATCTGTGGGTACATTCCCAGCATCCAGCCTGCGATAGCTCATCTCTACAATGGCTGATTCCCTCAGAGACTGGATGCCTTTCTCTAGAGTACTCCACTTGGCCGAACAACTCATAACATCGTCCTTGTATGGCAACCTTTCTTTCACAGCTGCCAAGAGCCTCCTCCAGAGGCTGAGGGATCATTTCTCTTTTGCAATTGTTTTGTCAATTCCCCCTTCCCTAACAAGTGGTCCCAGCTTCTTGGCTTCCCTACCTTCTAGTTCGTGACCATCGGCCCCATTCTCCCAGCATCAGAGCAATCAGGTGATGATGAGCTCCCCTGGTTGACAGGTAAAATCTTTACACATATTCCGTAGCTCAGTTGAGGTCCAGCGTCAAGCAGTCACCTCTTCTTCTTCTTCCTCTGATTCACGTAATAACTCTGATCAGATGCTGTCCTCTTCAGTAAGCGCATTGTTTCTTCATCTTTCTCCAGTGCACAGGTTGCTTTTTGTGCCTCTTGTATGCTTTTTCCCCTTGCGTACAGGAGCAACCAATACTGTCGTGAATTGGTCCTCTGGTTTAGCTGCAGCAATTATCATTGCGGTTGGAATGACTGCAGTTTTGTTGTTGGGGTTGGTGCAGCTGCTGTGCTTGCGGTTTGAATATCACCAGCAGCTGCGTTGTCTGTTGCTATCAGGATTTGGGTAGCTGCTATACTTGTCACTGGGGCTGGTGTAGTTGCTGTGCTTGGAATTGGGTTAGCTGTACTGTCTCCTGTAGTCAGAGTTTGAGTAGCTGCTGTACTTGTCACTCGGGTTGGTGTAGCTGCTGTCCTTCGATTTGGAGTAGCTGCTGTACTTCGATTTGGAGTAGCTGCATTGTCTGTTGCTTTGCCATCAGATCCAGAGACATTTTTTTCCCTTGGAAGGTGCTGGATAGTGTTGAACAGGGCTCTGTAAGCATAGGCCAAGCCCCAGCACGTTGCCATGATTTGTCCCTCTCTGGTATGACCAGGATGTCAATAAACCTCATGTAAGTGATTCACTAATTTTTGTGGATTTTGCACTTGTTCAGTGGTGAAATTCCAAAGCAGTAGAGGGCCTCACTGGCCTAGATTCTTGCCTATACTACCCCACACACCCTGTCACTCATGGCTGTCCAGCCTTGGGGAAAATCTCTTGGTCCTCCTGTAATGTTGTCAAACCCTAAACAAGACCCAAACCTGACTCTGCTTAACTTTCAAAATCAGACAAAATGGTGGTGGGTAAAACACACTCTGTATGTGTGCCAGCATGGTGATCCCCATCACAATCAGCAAGCAGGTCTCAAGTGTACCCAAAGGTCATTCAAACCTTCAGAACTTTCAAATGATGCTGTAAATGGTCTGGTGGGGGGCTGGGAACGTAAAGGAATGTCTCCTTCATAGGCTGACCACCCAAGGAGGGGAAAAAAGATGTGTAATTGCTATGCACTTCTATTATATACCTCCCAAAGTATAGAAGTGGTGACCACAATAGGAATGCAAGCCAGATCAGTTTCATGATCAATGAGTCTGTTGCATTACAAGTCACTACCATAAAGTACAGCAAAACAAGAACATTCGCCCAAGCCCCCCAGCTGATAAACACTAAAGCAGCAAATACTGGCTGTAAATAAGTTATGACATACTGAAACATTGAGATCAAGAGCAACAACTTTGAGATCAAATAAATCAGCATTGTGACAAATGACTATTAATCTGTAAGAATGAATGCTTATCACAAATACGATTAGACACACTCTGGTCAGATCCGTCATTATCTCAACTCTTCATGCCCCATGCTGGGCGCCAAAAAGAGTTGTCGTGCTTTAAGCCCATCTGGCAACCCAGAGCCACACAGCCGCTTTCTCGCTCCCCCTGCTCCCCTTATTCCCCCCACTCCTGGAAGGGTGGGGAGGAGAATTGAAAGAATGCAACTCCCACGGGTTGATATAAGAACAGTCCAGTAACTAAGGTGTAACACAAACCACTGCTGCTATCACCAATAATAACAGTGATAAGGGAAATAACAAGGGGAAATAATACAATTTCTCACCACCCACCGACCGATACCCATCCTGGTCCAAGCAGTGATCTAGCCCTTTTGGATAACTGCCCCCAGTTCTTATACTGGGCATGACATGCTGTGTTATGGAATATTTCTTTGGTTAGTTTGGGTCTGGTGTCCTGTCTCTGCTTCCTCCTGGCTTCCCTTTACTTCCTGGAAGAACATGAGACTCAGAAAAGTCCTTGGTCATAGTAAACATTACTGACAGCAACTAAAACACCCTGGCGGTGTTCAAGGCCAGGTTGGACAGACCCTTGGGTGGCATGGTTTAGTGTGAGTTTCCCCTGCCAATGGCAGGGGAGTTGGAACTAGATGATCTTAAGGTCCTTTCCAACCCTAACTATTCTATTATTCTATGATTCTAAAAACATTGGTGTTATCAGCATTGTTCCCAGTCTGAAAGTCAAAAACACAGCACTGCACCAGCTACTAAGAAGGAGAAAAATGACTGCTACTGCTGAACCCAGGACAAAAAAACTTTCTTTCTTTAAATACCCTTTTCTTTTTTTTTTACCATTCAAAAGAAAGAGGCAACCCCATTTCATAAACTGATGCTTAGACTGTAATACACAATAGCTTTATAAACTGTCCCACTATGCTAGTCTGTTAAAATCTTCTTAATCACTAAGCCTGTCAATGATAAGAATGTCACTTGGGTTTTGGTTTTTTTTTTTTTGTTTTTGATGTGATGGGGTTTTTGTGTAGTTGGTTTGGTAGGGATTTTTTATTTTTTTCAGCCTGGCAGTCACAGTTTATCTTTTTAGTAAATGCATTTTCTCTTTTGGAAAATTGACAAAGAATACATTCCTTGTAGTTAATGGCTGTTATCGTTTCAGTTTTACAGATGATAGATTTTCTTCTTAATATCCTCAAGGGCGATCCTTGCTTTCAGTGTCTACCTCGCGCTCATCTTCTAAATCTGGACATAGTTCCTACACATTTCCAGTGTCATGATTGGGATGAGTATTTTTACCTACTTAGATGAAATATTCAACTTGTTTCTGAAAATGTTGTGAAGGAGGTAGTTTATGTGTTTGAGCTATGAAAAAAAAATTATTCCTTAGGTTTATTCATTATTTTAGGAATAGAAGAGTGAATAGAAAAGGCCGGGAAAATCTTTTCAGACAGAGGGAAAGGATGTGTATTAGAACTTATTTTTCTTCTCACATAAAGAGACGTCCTTTGCAATTTGCATTTTGTTTCTAGTGAACACTTTACCAGTACATTTAGGAATGTGAAATTATGGAAAAATTTGTCATGCAATTTTAACTTCAAAATCAAACAATATGCAACCCTTTTCTGTTAGTTTACTTAAATATTAAAAACTGAAAGCATGTTAAAAACATCATTTCTGCTTGTGAGAAGATTTCAAATGCAAAACCCCAAGCATTTCAAGCTTACAAAACTGGTTACATTTGTATTAGTTCAATTTTCAGAGAAAAATGACTGTCATACTTAGTAGCAAATAATTATATTTTGTATTAAAAGCTTTCCTGTAAAATACAAAAGAAAATTTAATCTTTATAGAGTATGGAGAAATGCCTAGAGATGTGGGTAAATTTGAAATTACAAATTCAATTTTGGAGTTTTTTTGTTTGGTTGGGGTTTTTTTTTGATTTTTGGTTTTTTTTCAATGGAGATATATCAAGTATGTATTTATGGCTAAAACCTGTATACATGTATGACATATATATATATGTCAGAATGATCCCTCTAGACTGCTATTCTATAGCAGTATAATAAGAGATATTATAGAGCTATAGTAAAAGACATTGTATCCTGGACCTGCAAGAGCTATTCACTGAGGATAGCTCCTTTGAAGTCAATGTGTAGACCAGGTCTCAGAAGTGTTTTCTTCCTGGCATTATTCTATTGGTGAGAATGCAAATGCAGCTAAGATGGCAATGACCGTAAAGAGTCTATATCTTGCAGTGTAAGAAGGGGGTACAGGAGAAAAAAGACTTCCAAAAGCAAAATTCAAAGTAAGAGAAGTTTCTATGGAAAGTACATGGGATAAAAGTGCTTAGAACAACCGGGAATTCTTTAAACAATAACAAGGATGCAAGCACAATTTAAGCTGCATAAAACTAGGATTGTGAGGATAGATCAGCTGAGCTTTATTGTGAAATCCTGCAAAATGGAAAAGTAAATGAAATGTAAACACAAAATGATAATTTCAGCTAGAGAGATGACTAAGTAAAAGAATTTCATAAACTTTGTTAAATCATGTAATGAATTGTGAGAAAATATATTTAAAACTATGGGTAAGGAGTGCGGATACTTTTCCTAACTCTAACTCGCTGCACAAGTGTGTCCATGCGTACATTCTGGTAAAAGAGCAAAAATCAGGATGTTAGTATGAGTTCTGAGAACAGCGCCCAGTGACATTATAGCAATAATAACAAACAAATATAATAACAAATAAATGCTGTTTGCACCTGCACTGGGTGTAGGTGGCAAGGTTTTCATAGTGGGGGCTCCATGCACTGGAGCAGAGATTTTCCTACAGCCTGTGGAAGTTTTAGAAGAGGTTCTAGTGAGGCAGGTGTTTCCCTGAAGTGTGCAGAGGACCTCATGCTGGAGCAGGGGAAAAGTCTGAAAAAGAAGGAGCTGCAGAGAGGAGCTGTCATAGGCTGACTGCAACTTCTGATGCCTCACCTCCTCTGTGCCACTTGGGGTTAGGGCAAGAGGAAGAGGAGTCAACAAGGAAGGACTGAAGTTGAGCCTTGGAGGGGGGAGTGTGGGAAAGGTAGTTTAGTTTCTGTCTTTGTTTCTTACTATCCTACTCTATTTTAGTTGTCAATAAAGGAAATTAATTTTCCCCAAGACGAATTTGTTTTGCTTGTGATGGTAAGTTTGATTTAATCTCTGTGTCTTTATATCTACCCACAGTCTTTTCCATTCTATTTTTTACCCCTGTCCTGCTGAAAACGAGAGTGAGAGAGAAGCAGAGTGGGCATCTGTCTGCTGATAATCATGTTACCATAGCATCATTTTACCTGTTCTAAATTTCCTTCATACTCAACAGATCAAGATGACTAAATGATTTTATGGTCTTAAGACTTCTTGTGTTGGAAGAATCAATTTTCTCTGCTTTTCTAAATATGTTAAAATCTTTTTGTCATGGTTTAAGGCCTGCCACGCAGCCCACTCACTCACCCCCCCCCCCCCCCCCCCCCCCCCCCCCCCCCGGGGTGGGGGCGCCGAACAGAGAAAAGAAAACCCCCAACGAGGAGGA
>WYDI02038629.1:0-31596 GCA_009867235.2 Psittacus erithacus | reverse complement strand
GTATAGGCAATTGTGTAAGCGATTACGGTTATCTTCTCTTTTGTTGTCTAACCTTTACATTAGGCTTAACATAAATCATAATAAACAATACTATAGTTCCTAGTTTCTCACAGAGCCAAGGCCTTTTCTACTTCTCACCCCACCCCAGCAGTGAGCAGGCTGCCCAGAAGCTGTGGGGGTGACACAGCCAGGGCAACTGATCCCAGCTGACCATAGTGATGTTCCATGGCATCATGCTCAACAATAAAACTGGTGGGGGGAAAAGGAGGTTGACAAGCCACTGTCTTTCTCAGCCCATGAGTTTTCTCACTACGACCCTTCTGACTAACTCCTCTGTCTCACTGAGTGACAAGGGTGAATGGCTGTGTAGTTCACTTAGCTGCCTACTGGGATTAGACCATGGCATATGACTTTGAGATAAATCCCAGACAGTGAAGGGAGATTCTAACTGAATATGTTCATTGTTTTCAGTAGTAATTTGCCAGTCTGTAGTTTGAAGCTTGTGAGCATAATAAAATATTTAAACAATTTCAGCATTAATTTGCCCATAGTGGTAAGAGAGGGAAATTGCCAGTAATATGTTGTTTTAAATTATTGAAATATTCCTCTCCCTTTTGGATTTTCCTATGGCTTTCTCCTGTTAACTGAAGAGGATGTTGAATGTAAGTTGGTTTTAAGTTCCAGCCAAATGACATTCATATACTTCTGGGAGTAAATGCAGATTTATTATTTTATTTTTTAAGTTGGTAATCTAGAAAACAGTAGTCGTGCATTTCTGTTTCAAACTTTGAATGTGAGATCCTGTTCCTTGCCTTGTGGAAGAAAATGGTTTATGTAATTCATAGAAGTAAAAGCAAAAAGAACAGTTGAATACATTAAAGGAGGTTTGGGTTTCCATCTATGTCTAGTGTTGGTGAGATTGAGACCAGAATGTGCGTACAAGTTTTTTTAAAATGCTGGGAAAAATCAGAGTAGATAAATTTATGAGTTACTAAAAGATTAGAAAAAAAAAACAAAAACAAACCAAACCCACTATTTAAATACTTGAAGCTCATTTTGCATGTCCTAAAAAACCAAAAATCTTGTTAAATATCTTCTGCAGCAGCAGATTATGGCATGTACTTCTCCTCCTTTCCTTCTTTGGGATGAAAACCACATGAGACTGTTCCCTCCTGGCTTCTTCTCCCTGCTCCGTGCTATACACTCATAATCTGTTTTTTCCCTTGTGATGCATATAACAGGCCTAGGGGGTGATGTTTCTAGGGTTAGGGAACATGGTTTTTTAGTGGAATTTACAAAACTCAGTTGCCACTGCCTTAAACTACAAAAAGTGTCAGGTGAGTCAGGGAAGGTTTTCAGTATTTCAGCTCTTGGAATAAAAGACAGATCTTGTTCAGAAAAGTTTAGATAAGATATGATTTTTATATAATTTTTACTGTTGCTTCTATGGACTAGACTGCTTGAATGAAGTGGTGACATCCAGGTGTATCAGAGCAGTTCTTGGAGTCACGAAAAGTCCAGCCTGCCTGCCTCTGTGGTACTTGATATTGCCTCAGTCGGGAGTTAGATGTACAGTCGTAATTGGTGCCTTGCATCTGCATGGGTGGTGGTGATTTGGTTGAGTAGTGTTGTAGATACAAGTGCTCTCCTTGAGCCTAGAAAGCTGCTTCTCTTGCTTCTAGTATGTGGGATTTGAGAGGATATGGAAGAACAAAAGGCAATGGAGAAGAGAGTAAAGGCAGGTGTCTGAGTTTCAGTAGGTAAGGACTGGGATCCTGTTGGAGGACTATGCATGCAACTCAGCTGGGAACTCCGGTGGTCTTAAATTTAGTTCTGTAAATTAGACTGATTTTGAGGTTTACCTGTAGGACTGTGTTAAAGGGGATGGATAGTTTCTAAATGTTTGAGTGCTGAGTTGTGAACACACGTATGCATGCCTCTACAGTTAACCTTGAGCATTGTGTTACTTCTGAAAAAAACAGGTGTTTTTTTTGTGGGAGAGGACAAGTTGGTCATGCAAGTCAGATGGATTTGAGCTAGATTCTGGAGCTTTCTGTGTTACAGCATGCAGTTTATTGGCTTTAGGGAGTGGAGTCCTTAGTTCAGTATTCGTGGAAGTAAAAGGGAAATGCTGCTCTGCATCAGTGATAAAGGCAGTGCCTGAGAAAGGCTAGACCTACCTGTTTATGCACTGTGCATTTTTAGGAGATAGTTTTTCCTGGTTTTCTTAATCCAGCTCTGGTAATCTAAAATGCTTTTCTGCTTTATGACAGCTGCTAGCAATCCTTTGAAGAATTCAGGTGACTGTAGTACCTTTTTGAAAGGATAGAGGTGTGTATGTAAAAGCATCTTTGGCCTGAGAAGTGAGTAACTAGCCTGTTCCTATATCTTGCTTGTTTAGTCACTGGTGTGTTGCATCTGTAAGACTAGGAAGTTTTGCAGAACTGTGTCTTGTCAGCACGTATTGGGTGTGTTTTGAAGAGGCCTACTAAACTGAGCTTCTGAAAGAAGACAGAGCTATACCCACTTCTATGGTTGTGCTATCCTGGAAGGACTTGAGAAGAAGATACTATGTCTCTTGGGAGCTAGATTGCATAAAGGATTTCTTTGTAAAATCTGCTTTCACATGACTAAATGGCTCATTTTAGACATGCAGGTAAATTAATGCATGACCCCTCTTATTTTGAGATATTTTGTATCTAGGTAGAAGTTAACTTCTCCTGTAAACCAAATGTGACAGGTCAACTTTTAGTAAATGGTGAAAGCCTTCACTATATTGATCTAATATATCTTTCATAGGGCAGAAGAATAACTACATGATGTATCTTAAGAACAGTTTAATGCAAGACGGAACAAAACAATATAGTGCATTGCAACCAGCTTTAAAGATGTTGCAGGCTGTGAACATCAGTTTTAAAATATAAAATATTTGCTTTCAGAGAGTTTGACTCTCAGGAGCAGACATCTGTTTTTGAACAATACAGGTCTTTTAGTGGTCTTTTAGTGAACAAACTAAGATTAAGAATTAGGCAGTTGTGTTGCATTTTTACCTTTTTTTGTTTCAACCACTTGTACTGCCAGTTTTCTCTGTTGCTATGCCAATTTATTAATCTAAGTGTTGGATTCCACTCTAAGTTTGAATGTGGCTACTCATTGTCAGTTCCCTCTGGCTGTCTGCTAAACAGCCATGTTATAATCAGTGAAAATTTAAGAATTATCACAGCTTGTTTGAATAAAAATTACTTGCTGGTTGTCTTAAGAGTATATTAACTGGCCGACTAATTATGAATATTGTTAGTCCCCTTTTTCTTGCATTAGTTGCACAGACTTGTTTGACAAAGAGGGTAGAGAGTTTTCAACTTTCAGAGGATTGCAGAAATAGTATAGTTAATAACAAATTGACAATTTTAGCTTCCATTATTTAATATGGATGGGCAGGTTTGGACAAATACCTGAAAATACTTTAAAAGATGATGATATTTAATCTAACTACATAGAAAAATGGGAAAAAGGCCTCTGATACCTACTAGTTTTTTTCTGCAAATGTTCAACTGAGTTGCATCCCAGATCTGTAGAAATAAGCAGTATCACCATATTGCATTTAGTGAGGGGCATGTTTGGACTTATACAGTGTTCATGGAGCTGTGCTATGGTTTGATAGATTTCATATGTGAGAAGAATGAAAAGAAGACATGACTAGGATTTCCTTTTTTTTTAAGGGAGATTTAGAGCCATAGATATAATGTGGTGAATAATAGCCTAACATTTTTTTTAGCAAATGTTTTCTTAGAATTGGCTACAGATAATAAAAAGTGAAGCTGACAGCATCAGATAAGACTCTCATAATTTGCTTAAATGTTGCAGTTTTAAGCAATTGAATTATAAATATTTGCCTTTTATTTTTAAGCACTACAAGTAGTTTTACTGTTGCTGTCAGTTCACCTGGGAATGAAACTGATACTTTAGACTCTTGTGGCAGGTATTTTATTGTGAGTGTAATTTTGCTTGGTTTACTCCAATTGTGTCTTTTTTTTTCCTATGTCAGGCTGGAAGAGAAAGTGATTATATCATATTTCTTTTCCTGGAGCTTGCTTTTTTTTTCTTAGGCTCTGAAACTTCCACCCTCATTATACCACTCATGTTTCTGTGCTGTTTTTTTCTGTTTGTTTTTTCTTGGTGGGGGGAAGGGTTGTGTGTGTGTATTTATGTGGTCTGTTGGTGTTGTGGGTGTTAGTTGTTGGTGATTTATTTTTTTTGGAGGGTTGTTTTTTTTGTTTTGGGCATTTGTGGTTTTTTTTATTTTTATTCTAATTTTTTTAATTTTTTTTTATTTCCTTCCTGTGGGGAAGATGAGGCAGCAAGTATTTGGGGTTTTTCCATGGAAATTTGACTGAAGTGCAGAATTCCTAGGAAATGGTTTCAGAATTGCTGTGTTGGCAATTGTAAACCAAAATTTTACAGGATGCTATGTGTCTGAACCTCTTAAGACTAGCTCCTATTAGAAGTTCTAGCTTACAGTAAGTAGCTTTCTTCTGTTTGCTTCATCATTAAAGCTTTTAAGGGATCATATGATTTCTGTGAGTGCAGCCCCAAGAAAATACTTTTTTTTTTTTCCCCCCCTTGCATTTTATTTTTGTGAGTTATGCTAAGTTAGAAAACTAACAGAGTTAGTTTTCTGTATGTCAGTCCTAGGAAACCGACAGCTTTAACAGTGAGGCTAGTTTAAAAAAAAAAATAAGCCCCACAAAAAAACTACCAACAAAAAAGTGTACTTGGACTCTTGGATAGTTGGCACATGTGTGCAGCTATATCTTCTTGGCAGTCCACATAGTGACTATTCTGCTTGAAGCTGCATAAAATAACTGCTAATAAATATTTTCTTTGCATATACATACTCTCTTTTAAAGGGTAGTGAAGAGATCAATTTCATAGTCAGGAAAGAAAAAAGCTTTCTTTTCTGAAGTTCAGAAAACTGTGTTAATGGTTGCAGACTTCATTTTCATGGACTTCAATGTCTCCTTTGTCAATTTGACTCTTTGAATGACTACATTGTTAATTCCATATCTTGTAAAGATTAAAAGTGACTTAGTGGGACACAAAAAAACACTGAGCATCTGAAATACTGAACTTCTAAAAGCATTTGTACAAACAACAGCCTTTGGATACAAACCCTTCTGTTAGATTATCAATAGTGAGTCTTTCTGGGACCCTAATTTTGATTTATGAGGCAGTAGTAAACCAAAACAAGTAGTAAACCAAAGCAAACAACAGAAATGCCCCAGAAAGTGAACTTGTATGGACTTTTCACTGTATTTCCAATTTTAAATCAGGCGCAGATAAGTAGAGAATGAAACTCTCCATCTTAACATCCCTGAAAGTATTCATGGTCAGGTTGGACAGGGCTTTGAGCAACCTGGTCTAATGAAAGGTACCCAGTGCCCAAGGTGTGGAACTAGATGAGCTTTGAGTTCCCTTCCAAATAAGAGTATTCTATGGTAATAGTTGATTCTACTGCTGTAGTAAAATCTCTCTTCATTTCAATATTGGCAGCTTTCCCCCACTATTTTTCAAGTCTCCTTATACACTTATCCCATGTTTTCTTGGCAAAAGCATTAAGATCTGTTAATACAGAATGCTGCTATAATAGCAGCCATATGCACATGATGTATGAAGAATGAAGCTTTCTCTCTGGGACTTAGGACTCTTGTTTTAGAAGATGTGATTTGATTAATTGTACTCTTTCCATCACAGAGGTAGGCGATCTAGGGCTAGCTCAATTTTGCAGCATTACCTGAAGGCTTTTCCTTTATAATGCTTGCAAACATTTTGTAAGCTGACAGATGTGATGTGTCACAGCTGTGTGCAGAAGTGTATTACATTAAAAAAAAAAAGTCAAGTGATATCTGGGCTCTTTTTTTATTTTTTGTAAAGTCTCTTATTTACTACAAACAAGATGGGGGCAAAACTGCTGTTTTTCAGTATGTAGTGTAGGTGAAAATTATGCGTTTTCACAACATACGTGCTGAGAGCACTCCAGGTTCTTAATAATTTTATTGTTGGTGAAGTTTAAGATCTTACAGGAATAGGAAATTTTGCTAAAAAAATTATATCAAGGTGTTGGAGAAGAGGGAAATTATCAAGTCATAATGTTATCTCAAAAGTCTGTCTTTTTCTTTCCTCCATAATCTTACATAGCAATGAGTAAAGAAGGTGATAAACCTTCCTGGCCCAAGCCATCAAGAAGATACCGGACTATTACTGGTAGAAGATATGGAAGAAGGTATGCCTATGTTGGTTTTACGCCATCTTCGAATAGACAAGTCAGAGATGAACATCAACACAATGAAGACTGCAAACGACTGGAACTGAAGAATATTCAGAAAGTGAATTCTTCATGTACCTGCATATCTTTGTGTATGTCCATTTAATTGCAAACTGAGATACTTGGGAGAGGAGGGAAAAGGCACATGGAGGAAATATGAAGGGAAGATGGTAGCCACTTAACATGTGTAAAGTACAATTCATCTGGCTTTATAGAATGGAACTTACCATGAAGGCAAATTAAAGTGTATCTATGTTAGGCTGTTTAGTTTTGCCTGAGGAGGGGCCTTACTGTGAGAGTTAAGTCTTTCTAACCAACCAGATAACCAAAACATTGTATAATTAAAATTTTTTTCGTCTTCAGATCAAACAACAAATCACATTTAGGACATAATACCTAATCTAACCTGTTTGGAACTAGGCTATGAAATATTTGACATGACCAGGTTGTTCTGTCTTGGTCAACTGTCATGTAGTTACAGTGGGAATTAGTTTAAGCCTATAAAACATCTTTAAAGGTTTTCCTTCTATCTGTTTATACCAGTCAGAGCAGTACCTTTATTTAATGAGTATAGAATGCTAGTATTTCCCAAAATATCTTTTGTGCTTTCAGCATTTGAATAATAATTCATAGAGAAATACAAAATGGCTTATTGAATTAGACTTAGTCCCGTCTCCTTCAGTGTATGAGGTTTTCTGCTAAAAAAAAAACCAACCCAAAAAACCAACCAACCAAAAACCCCCCAAAAAACCAACCAAATAACAGGAACAAAAAAAAAAAACCCAAACAAAAAAAGGAAAAACATAAGCAAACAAAAACCAAACAACAAACAACCCTTTTTTTTGATATAAGTTTAGATGTTTCAAAGCTGCAGGTCCTGCGCTTGGGTCACAACAACCCCATGCAATGCTGCAGGCTTGAGGTTGCTACAGCTAGAAAGCTGCCTGGTGGAAAAGGACCTTGGGGTGTTGATCAGCAGCCACCTGACTATGAGCTGACAGTGCACATCAGCATCCTGACCTGTATCAGCAATAGCGCAGCCAGCAGAACCAGGGCGATGATTGTCCCCCTGTACTGGGCACTGGTGAGGCTGCACCTCAAATCCCGTGTTCAGTTCTGAGCCCCTCGCTACAAGAGAGACATTGAGGTGCTGGAGTGGGTCCAGTGACAGGCATCAAAGCTGCTGAGGGGTCTAGAAAGCAAGTCCTGTGAGGAGTGACTGAGGGGGGACTGGTTTAGTTTGGGGAAAAGGAGACTGAGAGGAGACTTTATTGCTTTCTACAACTGCCTAAGACAAGGTTGTAAGGTTGTAGTGAAGTGGGCATCAGTCTCATCTCTTGAGTAGCAAGAGGAAATGACCTCCATCTGTGCCAGGGGAGGTTTAGATTGAATATTGGGAAAAATTTCTTCACAGAGGGGCTTGTCAGGCACTGGAACAGGCTGCCCAGGGAAGCGGTTGAGTCACCATCCCTGGAGGTATTTAAGTGACGTGTTGATGTGCACCTTGGGACACAGTTTAGTGATGGATTTGGCAGTGCTAGATCAGCAGCTGGACTTGATCTTCAGGGTCTTTTCCAACCTAAATGATTCCATGATTCTATACAGTAGCATTTTTGTCCTCCTTCCTTTACAGACTTTATAGACTATTTTGTAACTGCCTTTTCCTCCTAATTTTCTGGGACTTTTTGTTGTTACTTGGTTTTTTTTTTTAATAATTGCATAGTGCTAATGTAACTCTGTCATGGCATTGATCTTTGAGACTGTTATGTGATGTAGATAATATTGGCATGGTTTTATTCTTTTTGTAACTTTAACATTATTGCAGTTGTTTGTTTCATACACTTTCTACACTTTCATCTACTTAAAGGTTTATTTCCTCTACAACAGTGTTGACACTTGTGGAGATCTTCCTTCTGTTTCTCTATAATGCTACCACTTTTCTTGTTTCTGTTACTTAGAAATGAGCATGTTATTATTTTAGGGGTCACAAGAAATACGCATTTTAGCGTGTGTTATCTCCTTGTTCTTAATACAATTGCTTTGTATATGAACTCTTGAGTGACTCATTTTCTACATTAAGTCTAATAACAAATGGCCTTTCCTTTTATATTTTGTCCTTTTTTCATGTTATGACTTTTCACATTTATTTTTGAGAAATGTTTTGGGTTGATTTGCCTTGCCTCAACTAGGTTGCATTTTCCCCAGTGTGTAGTTATTTTTTTGATGGGTGGGTACTACCTAAAAACATGCTGTGTATTTCGTTGCTAATTGGATCAATATTTTACATGCATCTAAGCAACTATGGAAGATACATAGAAGGAAACATCCTTGGAAATATTAAAAATCTGTCTGGATTTGGCCCTTGGTAACCTGCTACAGGTGACCCTCCTTGAGCAAAAAGGGTGGACTGGATTGTCTTCAGAGGGGCCTGCCTACCAAGCTCAGCTGTTAGTAATTTTGTGAAGGAGCTTCAAGATTTTTATTAGATAAAATGCAATGTTACAGTATTGCTTCCTGGAAGTCAGACTTCTAGAGCTGAGAGGCATGGCTCTCATAAGAGTTCAACCTCGTAAGGGAGCCTACACATAGATTAGCTATATAAAATGAGATGTGTTTCTTTTTTTCTTTTTTAACCCTTGGAATACTCATTTTACAGCATTTACTATTTCCACCTGTTTTTGAAATAACATACTAGAGAATCCCTTCAATTAACCATGCATCTCATTTTTCTTCACCTTGTGTTAAGTCAAAGTCTCTTGATGAGATTACTCAAAATTTTAAAGTCTACATTAGTTATGCAAGCCATTGTATGTTGAAAAATTGTTTGGACTATTGCCTTGGTTAGGAGTTCATCAATTAATTGAACTAAGCATTAAATTCATAGTGGGGGCAGTATATGTATTTTTACCTTCTATAATTCTTGCTGCTGGGTTTGTTTATTGTCCCTTTATGCAAGAGGTGTTCAAGTATAATATAACCAAACTGAATTTGTGATGATGGTAACTATTAACTGATAGTAACCACATTCATACCTGCGATTATTGGCTTCTTATGAGAAGTTGCATTCACAGCTGCATGTACAAAATATAGTGCTATTAGCGTGTAATTTGTAGTAACAAGAAATGGATTCATCTTAGTGTGGCAGGAGGCACAATTTAGCTAGTTAAAGAATGGTTAGTCCAATTTTTAGCTTACAGGAAGAAATGTAGATATTTTTTTTTAATCTTTTAGTATTTTTTTCAGCTTTCCTGTTCTTATCTTAAAATTCCCCTTTATATATAAACAGTGTAAAATGCTGCTTATGAACATGTTTCTTTAATGTGTGGGAGTTTTTTTTTCATATTGCAGGTTAAGCTGAAATTGTAGTATTTAAGTCTACTTCTATATGCTTAGTTCACATGAATGAGAACATAAATGTATTAGTACAGAATGACTGCATCTCTGGTAAATGTTTCTCTTAATCAAATTACACTGCAATCCTAGTGAACTATCTTTCTTTTTCATGAGCATTTGTTATAGATGAGAATATTTTTACTGTTTTGATTATTCCAGTGCATTCTTTCTTACAATTTTCTGTGAAGGTCCCAGTCCACTGGTTCAAGTTTCTTCTTGTTTATCAGGTGAGCCTTTGTCAGAAAATACTGGAAGTGGAGAACCTGTTTGTGAAAATGTATCAAGCCAAACTTTGGAAGCGAATGCATCACCGTTTTCTCTATTCCCTTGTGGTCTGGAAAGCAACCAAGTCTCAGAGAACTTTATGAATCCTTACAAAAATTTCGAGGGCCTTGCAGAATATGCGACTGCTGGGTGTAATGATTGGAATGGTCAGAATGGAATTGCTTTTGTAAACATGGACTCTTATAAGCCAGATGATGGTGCTGAAGATGATCATGCTCAAGATGAATTTTCTTTGGGAACAGAAGAAGCAATTGTGTTCCAGGGAACAGGAAGTAAAATATATTCTGAGTTTGAAAAAGGCATAGAGTCTTTTACTGACTTACTGTCTCCATTGTCCAGTCTCAATCACAGTGTTACTAGAGAATGTTGTGAAGAAGCAGGACCAATGCCTTTAATGAGATATTTTAGCATAGATTCAGACTCGGCATGTCCAAACAGCAGGACATCTAAAACATCTGAAGATCAAGCTATACTGAAAAGCAACACAAGTGATGCAGTTCATGAAGTACGGCAGATAAGAAGTATAGAGAATGTTGGAATCCAAGCCCCTATAGCAATTGCTAATGAGTTAAATGTCGGTGATGACCAAGGAAATCCACATGAACTAGTGGTGAGACCTAAAATAGCAAAACAAAATACTTCAAACCAGTTGGGGAGAGAGAGGCTGCTTCTTGATGATGAGGAAGGGGAAAGTAGTCCCTGGAGGAGAACCAAAACTGAAGAAGTTCAGCAAGGGTATGCTGAATGTGCCTTAAATAATAAAGAGATAAGTTCTAGTATGTTCTTTGGCTCAAAAGGGCATGAAGGTCATCAAAAGAACACAGAACTAAGGAAAAATGCAGAAGCTCAAGAACAAAAAAGTGTTCTGAAAGGTAGCACTTTTTGGAATGGGTTTGAAGACTCCAGCAAACACTTCTCAATGTACCGTAAAGATGAAGACAGGTAAAATTTAAGTTTTATTTGTTTTAGTATTGAATCTTTTGCGAACATAATGTGCAAATCTGAATAGTTTGTTAGCAAATGGGTTGTTAGCAAACACAAGCAATTTCAGAATATGATCAGATAACAAGATGCTGACTTTTCCTTTCAGTTTTTCTTCACCCTTCTTCAAGTCCATTTAAAGAAATGGTAATGTGCATTATTCTAGTAATGTAAAAAGCCTTTTCTTATGTTTAGGGCCACAGTGTTTTACTACTTAGGAAGATTACTTTTCTGTCTTATTTTTGCTGAGCAGATGAAGGGGTAGAGACAGAAAAGTTTGTTCAGCATGGGTTTTGGCAAATCATGGGTCTTTGAAAGTCCCCTTCAAGACTTGTGATTTTCAGAATTTGTTCTTTTTGCAATCAAATGTCAATGTTCTGCTTTACAGCAGATTTATATTCTTGTCCCCAGCCTTTTGAAGGAAATTGTTCTTCCTTGTCATATCTGAAGAATAACTTGATAGGATTGTTAATAGTTCCTTTTTCTGATGATAGTTCTTTACACTAGTAGGTGTTTCCAAAGTGACTATTACAGTTTCAAATCTGTACAAATGGCTCCAACCTGGACACTGGAGTTCAGTATTCAGGCTCCTCCTATTCTGAGCTCTTTACCCAGAAGACAAATTAATTTGGATGGAATTTGTGTTGATTAACTTCTACTCATACAGTGCTGGGTTAAGAGCTTTTCACTGGGGATTGGAATTGTGTAACTGAGGTATTTGAGGGTAAAAACATTTCTGACGTTCTGTTCATATGTGTTACATGCAGTAGTGTTGGTTTTTGTTTTTTTCTTTTTTCCTATTTTTCTTCCAATTTGCTTTCATCTTGTTGATTCTGTTCCCACTGCATTCTTAACATGACATCTTCTAGATGTTGATGTATTTTTGTGTGTGTGTGCTTGACTCTAGGCTTCATAAGCTAACCTGCTTGGTGTAGATTGTGTTTCCGCTGCTTCTATAGAGAGAACAGCATGAAAATTAGTCTCATAAACTCTTGTCCTTAAAATATCTCACAGTCGCAATTACAAAGAAACAAAGTCCTTAAGGCATTGTAAAATGAGGTAGTAGATTTAATTTTAGTTTTGTTTTTCCTATTGAGGAAATAAGAGGACTTGCAAATGAATCCTTTCCTTCCTTGTAAGGTTTACTTTTTGCAAGTTTTTGTTACTCCATGGTCTTTTCCACATTTGAAATGCTGCTACTAGAAAGTTAAAATGCAATGGAGAAAATGGAATATATTTTACATTTATAGCATGACAAAACAGTACAGATTGCTTGTCTGAAAGTGACTGTTTGTCAGGATGGCAATAACTGAACCACTAAACAAGGATCATGTGTATTCTTGAACTTAAAAAAAATTAATTTGCTTTTTAAATCCTCAAAAGACTTATCCCTAGGAAGTAAATTGTCAATAATTACTCTGTACAAAGGAGCAGTATGGTTTTCCACTCTGACAAGGTAAAGTTTTATGTTTAAAAGGGTAAGCCATATCACATGTTTAAATTTGCATGTATAGCTGCATAAAAAGCAGAATTAACATGTGTATCAAGTTAGATCCTGCAACTCACTTTTCACTTATGCCCCATTCTGCAGAAACTCACCCTGCTGCTTACTGCAGCCTGAGCCTTCACCTCACATTTTTGCTTCAACAAGGTGTTATGGTGTTAGCATGTAAAAAGCTATGTGTGGGAAGGAGGAAGTCTTGTGTATTTGTTAAAACCACATATGCTCTAAGTTGGAAGGATCGTGGTAGGTCCCCAGAGGGGAGAGGTGGTGGGATGAGAATTGTATCAATTGGCTTCCTCCATTTACTTTTAGATCATATGACAAGTACAGGCAAGTTCAGCCAAGGGAGAGACTATTCTCAGAAAACTTATGCTTAGATGCTAAACTAATCTTTTTCACTTTTGACAAGTGACAAGTCTGTAACTCTTTAACTACTAAGTGATGTTCTGCATCTCCACAGAATTGGGCACAGTTAAATTGTAGAATAGTTTAGGTTGAAAAAGACTTTCAGCGGTCACGTAGTCTAACTGCCCTGCAACGAGCAGGGACATCTTCAATTAGACCAGGTTGCCCAGAACCACATGGAGCCTGGCCTTAAGTATCTCCACATGGTACATCCACAACTTCTCTGGGCAACCTGTGCCAGTGTTTTGTCACCCTCAGTGTAAAGAATTTTTTCCTCACATCCAGCCTGAATCGTCCCCCTTTTAAAGGTGTTATCACTTGTCCTATCACAACAGACCCTGCTAAAAAGTCTCTCCCCATCTTTCTTATAGGTACTTATAGGTATAAGTACTGAAAAGCTACAATAAGATTTCCCTGGGGATTTTTCTTCTCCAGGCTGAACAGCCCCAGCTCTCTCAGCCTTTCCTCATCAGAGAGGTGCTTTGTCCCTCTGGTCATTCTTGTAGCCCTCCTCTGGGCCCTCTCCAACAGGTCCATGTTTTTCCTGACCTATGGGCTCCAGAATTGGATGCAGTGCTGCAGGTGGGGTCTAATGAGAGTGCTGTAGAGGGGAGAATCACTTCCCTTGACCTGCTGGTCGTGCTGCTTTGGATGTAGCCCAGCATATGGCCAGCTTTCTGGGCTGCAAGCACACACTGCCAAGTTATGTCCAGTCTTAAATCCACTAGTAGCCCCAAGTCCTCCTCCTCAGAGATACTCTCAATCCCTTCATCCCCAGCCTGTATTGATGCTGGGGTTGCCCCGACCCCGGTGCAGGACCTTGCACTTGGTGTTGTTGAGCCTCATGAGGTTTGCATGGGTCCACCTCTTAAGCTTGTCCAAGTCCCTGTGAATAGCTTTCCATCCCCTAGGCATGTCAACTGCCTGAAAATCCAAAGTCTGGGAATTTAAGCATTCTGTGTTTTTTCTTTGTTAAGTATTAATTACTTCAGATTTATCCTCTTTTCTTGTTTGAATTAGTATCTTTATGTCAACTTTAAATAAAGCAAATTTGACTAATAGTAAAGGAATATTGTTATAAACTGTTTTGGAAATTCCTGAATTACAAAATGGAAAAAGATTTGAATATTTGGGCTAGTCTTACAGTATGTTTAGATAACCTTTAAAAAATTCTAAAATGTTGGTATAATATAAGATGCATTTGACTGTATAGCAGAGTATCTTAACAGATATGATGTCTGTTGTGGTTCTTTTAAAATGCCCAGAGTTAATGAATATTCTCATTTCCATCAGTTTTGCTAGTTGTCAAAATTGTGATAGAAAAATATATTCCTGCTTCAAATTGCTTCTGTATAATCTGTCTCTTGATCTTCTTTATGCTTGTAAATCTTTCTGTGTATAATATGCAGTTTTTCAAAAGTACTTGCAATTCATTAAATGGCAAGATTTCTTGGCATTTAAAGAAACCCTCCTATCTGATGTTACAAGTAAAGTGAGCTTGTAGGAGGAGACGTAACATTGATACAAACAGTCATACGGTATTTAGCAGATTGAAAACAGAGCTGCAGGTGTTGTGGATTGCTGTAAGGTGTGCTCTGATCGCTATACATGTGTATTAGTAGTTTTCTATCACTCTTTGAAAGGACATAGCTACTTGACTGTGCTTTGAATTTTGTTAGCTGTCATCTGCCACTGAGTTTTGAGTGAATCTTTTAAGTGGCATTACTAAAGGTAGCAGTAGATTAATTAATTCTTCTTGAGATTCTGCCAACATCACTGTTTTGTTTAAGCTGCCCACAGTATGTAATTTACTGCCCTTTTGTGTGTGATGGCTGAACAAATTCTTTTTGAAAAGCTCCGTGTTTTATCTGTCCAGGCTAGTGAATTATATAATTTGCAGTAAGTCATCCATTGTATCTTCATATGATTTTTTTTAAAAAGGACCATTGTATATGTCTTAAAGGCTATGAAAGCTTTTATGTTTTGTCTGGCTGAGAGGTAAGGCTGATATGGCTTATTGTTTGTTAAGCAAGCATTGGTTTCTCAGGGTCACTGCTGCTGTTTTGTCTTTGTGTGCTTGGAGGAGGACGTGTAGAGTGGGTCTGGGTTTATTTTAATGAGTTATGTACTCTGTAGTGTACTCATGTACTATGAAGATGTGGAGGGGGAAGAACAAAAAACTTCGCAAAGTGAGATGGGCAGAATTCTTTAACTAATTTTTTTCAATCAGCTCTTTACATATACTTGCCTTTTAGTACATCTACAAATACTACATACTGAATTTCTCCTAGATAAAACCAGTCTATATTGAGAGCAATGTTCATAGAAAGTAGGAAATCACAGAATACTTGTGTTTATTTCCTTTCCTTTTAAGCCGCGTTTAAATTCACACCCTGTTGCCTTGCTTAAATTGCAGCTCAGAGTGCAGTGATGGAGAGTGGTCTGCAGCTGCACCTACCTACTTTACTGCTACAGAAAAAGACCACTCAAGTGGTGAGAGCTGTGAGACTATCCCAGGCAGGGAGAAATGTGAGCCTGAAGTGCAGAGCAGCAGCAGCAGTGGTATAGAAGAGGAGAACAAAGACTGCACTTCACAGGGAGGGTATGGTTTTATTAGCTAACTTCCTGTGAGTTCTGACATGTAACATGGTATCCACATGACAGCATGCATAATAACAAACTCTAAAAGTAGTTACTGTACTAGCAATGATAATTTACTTACATGAAAATTATTTGAATGTTTATAAGTATTTCAAATCAGGAGAAAAAATGGCATGTCATGTAAATAATTCTATTTAATGAAAGATACAGAAATAATGAGAGGGCATTGACATGTAATGTTAATAGGGATAATAGACTTGGTGTACTGAGTTTAAAAAACTATATTATGCCAGTTAATTGTAAAAGACATACATGTTGCATACACATCTGATACTTACCAGTACGCCTCAGAAAGCAATTGTTTATCTTGCTTTATTGCTTCTTATATTCCATTTCTGCTCTTTATTCCTGCAGCCCTATCAGTAAGTACAGTAAAGTATACTTGAACTACTTGCTTACTGAGAACTTAATAGAATCATAGAATCACAAAATGGTTTGGGTTAGAAGGGATGCTAAACATAATCTAGTTCCGAACCCTCTGCCATGGGCAGGACACCATCCACCAGACTGGGCTGCTCAAAACCCCATCTAACCAGACCTTGGATGCTTCCAGGAATGGGTATCCACCACCTCTCTGGGCAACCTGTGGCAGTGCCTCACCACCCTCACAGTGAAGAACTTTGTTTCCTAATATCTAAACTTCCTCTCGTTCAGCTTAAAGCCATTCCCCCTGCTCCTGTCAGTATAAGCCCTGCTAAAATGTCTCTCCCCATCTCTCTTATAGGCCCCTTTTAAGTACTGAAAGGCCACGATAAGTTCTCCCTGGATAATTCTCTTCTCCAGGCTGAACAGCCCCAACTTTCTCAGCCTTTCCTTATAAGGGAGGTGCTCCATCCCTCTCATAATTTCTGTGGCCCTTCTCTGGACCCTCTCCAACAGGTCTATGCCTTTATGCTGGGGGCCCTGATATATGAATGCAGTGCTTCATGTAGACTCTCACCAGAGTGGAGGGGTAGAATCCCCTCCCTTAACCTGTTAGCCGTGCTGCTGGGGATGCAGCCCAGGACACAGTTGGTTTTCTGGTCTGCAAAAGCATACTGCTGGCTCATGTCGAGCTTATCTTCAACCAAGAGCCTCAAGTCCTTCCTCTCAGGGCTGCTCTGAATCACTTCTTTGCCCAGCCTGTGTCTGTGCCTGAGATTGCCCTGACCCAGGTGCAGGACATTGCACTTGACCTTGTTGAACTTCATGAAGTTGGCATTGGCCCACCTCTCAGGCATGTCAAGGTCCTTCTGGATTGCATCCCTTCCCTCCACTGTATCAACTGCATCATGCAGGTTGGTGTAATCAGCAGACTTGCTGAGGGTGCATCAGTCCTACTGCTCATGTTGCCAGCAAAGATGTTGAAAAGCACGAGTCCCAGTACTGACTCCAGAGGGACACCACTTGTCACTGATCTCCACCTGGACATGGAGCCATTGACCGCAACTCTTTGAGTGTGACCATCCAGCCAATTCCTTATCCACTGAGTGGTCCCTCTGTCAAATCCATACTTCCTCCAACTTATAGACGAGGATGTTGTGTGGGGCAGTGTCAGATGCTTTGCACAAGTCCAGGTAGGTTACATCAGTCAGTCTTCCTTTACCTGCCAGTGCCATGACCCAGTCCTCAAAGGTCACCAAAGCTGTCAGGTACAACTTGCTCTTAGTCACCAACCAGCAACAGGATGAGGAGCAATGTCCATAAACTAAACTGCAAGAAATTTCAACTGAACATGAGGAAGAACTTCTTCACATTGAGGGTGGCAGAGCACTGGAACAGGCTGCCCAGGGAGGTTGTGGAGTTTCCCTCCCTGAAGACAATTGAAAACCTTCCGGGACATGTTCCTATGTAACTTGATCTAGGTGGCCCTGCCTTAGCAGGTGGTTAGACCAGATGATCTCCAGAGGTCCCTTCCATCCCTAACAATTTTGTAATTTTATCAAACCTCATTGACTTCTGCACCTTCAGGTTTCTTAGATGATCTTGAACCTGATCTTCTCTACCATGAGCAGGTCTTCATTCTTCCAGTCCCCGCCTTTGCATTCTGTGACTTTGGTGGTTTTGGGTTTTTTAAGTGCTTTGTGGAAAGAAAAAAGAAAATTGATCTTTTATCCTTAGTTTGGGTTTTTATAAAGCAACAAGCTGTGCCTATGTGTTCTGTTTCTTCCACTCTTATGTAAATGGTACCTACTATCAAGTAGTCCAAATCACTGATACTGCTTTCTTTAACATTGCCTTCTCTTAAATTTTGGAGAATTAGTTTGGCTTTGTGAAAACCCTATCAAAATTTGTCTGTTTCAGAACAACAGTGAAGCTGTGTACGCTTTAGATTTTTTTGATATGAACAGCCTGCAAACGTACCCATTTCTAATGTGGTTCCTCTTTATTTGCCTTTTAATAAGGAAAGTGAACTTGCAGCCCTGTGGCTTTAAATATCCAGGTGATTTGTGCTCTTCTAGAAAACACAGGAATGAGAGGAATCTTGCTCCTTATGCAGATAGATTCTCTTGCAAATAGTACATTTTTGCATTTGGGCCAAGCTTTCCCATGAAGGCTGTTTCAGGGGGTTGAGATAGCTTTTCTTTTCAGCAGCTTTACAAACTTCTCCATGAGTAAGTATCTTTAGTAACAAACTTACCAGCTCTGGCAGGGATACTGCCTGTACTAGTGAAAATGCAAAATAAGGTGCTTACTGTACTACTGGCTTTAAGCATTAGACAAATAATTTTGCCATGGAATCATGGTGTTACTAGATTCTGAATCTGAAGTTGATAGCATTGGGAGTTTCTTGGGGTTTTTTACAGCAAATGCTAAATTCCTAATATGGGCCTCTGCTGTCTGGGAAACATGCATCTTCAACCCTTGGAATATGTGTAGCTTTTGTTACTTGCATGTGTTTGTAAATTCTCCTAGTTTTTTAGTTTCAGCTTTGCATTTATTTATTTTAAGGCAACAGAACTTGTTGGAGGAAGGAGAGATTCCTCCATTACAATACCAACCAACAGAAAACATCAGTGATGTGGAAGCTAATCTATTTTGTGATTTCGTGTATTCTGGGTTCTTCTTGTTGGATAGAAATGACAATCTCGAGGATGATTCCAGTGAGAGTGAAGATCTGGAATTGGAGTGGAGGTATGCCTTTAATAGTTTTCTGCATTAATTTTGGAGGGCTTGTAGTTACTGTATTGCTTTTATGTAAGATGTCAAAGATATTCATGGCTATCAGTATGCACATGCTTCAAAGGCTGATAAATCTGAGGTTTAAGGCTTTAGGAACTTCAAGTGCTATGTGTCTTTTGATGAGAGAAAAAGAATGTAGATTTACTAAATCAGACTGTTAGAATCTGAGAAATTGGTGCACTAAATATTCAAGGGATTGCTCTGCTTTTTCAATTAATTTTCAAGGTGGTAAGTATGGTAGAAGTATGATGAAAGTAAAGCAACATACATATAATCAGTATTCAAGTCAGTGCTATTTTATAATTGGTCTTCCCCCTTTTGCAGCTGGCATAGCTTAGATGTTATAAGCCTAATCTACTTCACTTTGAAATGCCATGTGCTTACCTAATATCATAGTTTTGAATGCATTTTTCTATTTTCTGTTATAAGGTTACTGAAGAATATTGCAATATACTCATTACAAAAATTCTGCAGGTATCAGGAAGAAAGTGATCGGAGACACTTTCATAGCCTTATTTTAGAATAGTATAATGTGTTTATTTAAGAGTGATCTAGACAGAGTGCTTTCCAGTGAGATTTAACACTTGTTTTCTTTTACTTTTTAAAAATACTATAAACTGCAGCATAGGTATAACAGAAACACTGGTATTTTTTCCTTGTGAAGCTAAATTGTGAAAATGCACAACTGGTATTAATATATGAAATTCCAAGCTAGAAGTAAAGCATGTGTTCTTACAGCACCAGGCAGCAAAGTAGCAAAGGAATTACAGGAAAAAGACGAAACTTGTTTTTTCAGTGTTGGAGGGTTAGCCTTGGGAAACTTCCTAATTTCTCAAAATAGGAAGGAAGATGCTTCTCTAATAATACATTAAGTTTTGTCTGCTGACCATGTGCAGATCCATACATGTCTTTTTACCTGATTTAAGGTTTGATATCTGAACGTTGAAAATGGAATTCAAAGCATCTGCCAGGCTATGAACTGTGACACAGAATGTAATCAAAATCTGAATGCTAATTGCAAAATGAGCTTAACATATGTATGAAACTTATTAGCTGAACCATATGCCCTTTTACTGTGGAGCAGTCAATGGTAAAATTTGCCATCATGTTCTCCTGAAGTCTGTACTGTCTTGAGTGTACCAGTGTACTGGGAGCAATTGGGCAGGCTGCAGTGTGGCCTGGGAAAGTATATTTAAGAAAGGATAAACAATGCTGCACAGCAGAGTAAGAGAGAGGAGTGAGGATAAGAGAAGCAACCCAGCAGACACTAAAATGAGACAAGGGGAGGAGTTGCTCCAGGTGCTGGAGGAGAGATTCCCCTGTAGCCCCAGAAAAAACCACAGTGGAGCAGGTAGGTACTTGTTGAAGGAGCTGTGCCTGTGGAAAACCCAAGCTATAGCAGTTGGTGAAGGACTGCAGCTTGTGAGACTTATACATGAGCATGTTTATCCTGAAGGACGCAGCCGATGGGAAGGACCTGCACTGGAGCAGGAGAGCTGTGAGAAGTAAAGAGTTAAAAGAGAGGAACTGCCATGAGCTGGCCACAGCCCTCATTCCCTATTTGTCTGCATTGCTTGGGGTGGGGAAACAGTGGAGTCAGGAATGAAGACTAGGAAGGGAGGGCTAAGGGGAAGGTGTTTTAATTGCTGTCTCTGTTTCTCACCATCCAAACCTATTTTTATTGGCAAAAACTTTTAGTTAAATTAAGGCTCTCCTTTTGAGTCTGTTTTCCTTGTGATAGTGATTTGCGAGTGATCTCCCTGTCTTTATCTTAACTCAAGAGCTTTTAGGCCTATTTACACACCTATCCAGTTGAGGTGGGAGAGCAAGAGAGCAGCTGGATGGGCAACCAGCCTAGGTCAACCAAACACAACCACCTCATATGAGTGTAAGCTCACAGTTGTTAATAGGTGATGTGCAGTGATTTGATGTATCCAGCCCTCATGTTGTTACTATTTACTTTTAAATGACCATGTTTCCCAACTCCTTTTTTTCAGACTACACAGGGAGCCTGGTAATGGCCTAGGACTTGCTCAAGCCGCTTCTAATGCGAACCCTATCACGATTGAGTCACTAGAGGAACGCTTACAAGAAGCTATGCAGGTATTAAAATATATTTGGTGATATTTTATCAGTAATGTTGAATCCTTTTTCAGCGTAACCTGAAAATTGGAAGAACTGGGGAAAAAATTACTGTCCTGCTTTAGCTTGAACTTTCAGGTCTGCAGGGTTGAAAATAAGTGTTAGAGGTTCTTCTAAAGCATGCAGTGCAAGAAGCCGTTCATCAGTGCTACTCCTTTTAGAATATGTATTTATTTCCTCTTACAGGAAAAAAGATACTAATTTCTATCAGTATAAACATGTAATTTAAATTATTCTAGGAATATTTCCAAATTCCCTTCATAACAAAGAAAAGTTTTTACCTGTATCTGTGCCTATGAGATGTCCCAGCTTTATTTTATTGCAAGAGTACAACTGGATGTCTTATGTTTTTATTCCTCAGTAGACAACTTTTCTGTGCTTGACTGTCTTGACTCCATGTGTTTAAATTAAAAATAAAAACAAACAAAAAACCCAAACAAAACAAAAACAAATGAAGAAAAAAAACCCCAACCAGAAGCAAAGAAGCCTTTTATCTTTACCTTGTTCTAACCTCATTTCATCTGCCTAACTTTAGATAAACTAGAGCATTTGTTATGGAGAATGAGCATGGTTATGACCTTTGTCTTTTCTGTGTTACATGACATTGGTTACTGTCAGAGTGAATACAAAGCTAGCTGAAATTCAGTTTGATGCAGTATGACTATTGCACTGCCAGAAATCTCCCCTGCTGGGTATTTGTCAAAATAAGAGTTGAATGATGTGTAGACTTATAATATGGTGTTACAGCAGTCAAAGTGAATGTTGTGTATTTAGGGGCAGCAAGGGGCAGTTTGACTACTAGCTCTTGGTTAAAAGGGGTGAACAAGGCAGGCTGTATGTCATAGTGTGCTTGCAGACAAAATGCCAAGGATGCTTTAAAGTGCATTCTGAAGCTGACTGTCAGGGGAACAATCATAGAATTTTAAGTTTTTTTTTTTTGTTTCTTTCCGTGGATATGTGCACAATCAGTGGTTTTGTGAATAAACTTCACGGGGATTTTCAAGAGGTGGAAGTGTTGTTCTCTGAAGTTGGCAGTCACTCAGTTTCCAGGTATTGTGCATCCCCCAGGTTATGTAGGAGGTCAGCATTATTCATGGTCAAATACCACAGGGTCTTCTCCAGCTGTATAGGATTTTGTTAGCATTACTTATCTGAAGACACTTCAGAATTGCTTATTAGTGTGTAGGAGGTCTGTTGATATCGCTACTATAAAAGCAGTGTTTTGAAGCTGTGTAGAGAAAATTCCTTGTCTCTTTTATAGCTGCTGGTTCTCACTACATCAAAAAGCACAGAACTGCAGAAGCATTTGATCTCCTTTGCCCCCAAAGCAAGAGGATCTCTGTACAGTGGCGCAACTAATCTAATCTTTTTTTTTTCTTTTTTCTATGTTAACACTTGAAGAGGAAACTGAGGTTGTTACTGCTCTGAAATTTTCTTTCTTACTGTCATGTAACAATGTTTTTTCTAGTTACTCTGTCAGATGAAACATTCACCTCCTTGTCAGGCTGACCTGTAAAAGCAATCCTAGGTGCTTATGTGCATGACTAGGTGAGAATATGCTGCAGTTATGTTAGTGTTACCACGAACAGTGTCATTGAACACACCTGGCAAGCAGGTAGATGACTAGAAAGGTAGTTATGCTGTGATATCTGTGGAACAGGTCACTGTGGCTGTTGAGCAAGAGGTAAAGCAAATTTTCTGAAGCATTATTTGTGCTTGAAATTATCACTTGTGTCTGAAACTTTATGGTGGTCATAGACGTCTGGCATAATTTGAATTAGCAGAAGATGGTGACTGTGTAATAAAAGGAATCGCTGTATTGATTAACTAAATGGTCAACACAGGTTTTGAGTAAAAATTACAAATATTTCTTCAAAATCTCAAGCAAAATATATAAAGCACCCTTCCTTCTAGTATGAAAATGCTTACTAAAATTGTTCAGAAAATAAGAGCAAGGATTGCACAAAAACTGTGCAACATATCTGCTAGGCAATACAGCAAATATTTTGGGAAGCAGAGAGAGCAAAAAAGGCTCTGTAATGTCTTAATTCTAATTACTTGCTGAATTAATTTTAATTGTTTGCTGAGATCATATCTTTCAATGACCAGATAAGATCTAGATATGTTTTCTGCTTTCTAGAAAGTGAGACTTGCAAATGGCTAGTCCAGTGTCGTCTTGTAATAAAATATGATCTGACCCTGTTGCTGACTTGATTGACATAGACTAGAAACTTGTGTTCCTAGAAGGACATTTAGTACAGCTTTTAAACACAACTTTTCTGGTAATCAGAAAATCGTAGATGAAGATGTGGAAGTGTAACGTAATATCTTTTACTGCAAAAATGTAGTATCTTTCACTGAAAGAATAAGTATCTTATAGCATTACAAAGCCTTTTTCTGAACTTCAGTACTGTGGCCACTGTGCTTGCTCAGATATCCAAAATGTAGCTTACAGCATTTTCAGGGTAAAAAACTCCCAAACCAAACAACTCTTTAAAAAACAAAACAAAAACAAACAAAAAACTAAACCAAAAAAAAAAACCCCAAAACAAAAAAGAACCCAAAATGCAATGGTTTCTTTGGTGATAGAGAAAACTGAGCTATCTTTTCAAGTCTGGGTGAAAGACATTGCTGAAAATGTCTTTGCTTTCTTCTAGAAAATGCAATTTCTGATCTTCTATTTATAGGGTTTATGGAAAATGTTTGTAACATGACAGGTTTTGTTTGTAGTTTGTCACAACTGTTTATATAATGTAGAGAGAGATCACTGTGAGGGGCACCTTAGTAACTAAGTTCAAGGTGATCAGGCTTGATCACTCTTTGAGGGAAGTAAGAATTGGAGCTAGTTGTTTTTCTTCCTCATGGTTGGCATTTTATGTTCCTCATTTCTCTCCCTAAGAGTAAAGAGTGATTTTTTATCTATTCTTGACATCTTTCATGTTATTTTTGGGATCAGGACTTGTTCTGCTTTTGCTAGGCATTTTTCTGCAACATGATTAGATTTCAATTGCATCAGGTACCTTTCCTGATTGTTCAACAATTTTTCTTCTCACCTTCCAGATCTTGCTTGCATGCATGTTTTCTTTCTCTGATTACACTGACGCTGGTTTGCCACTTTGAGTTGCATAGTATCTATATATTTATACTCAGCTTTCTAATAGGCTGCTTGTTGCTAGTTGTGCTATTTTAGCAGTATTTAGATCTGGCTTTAGGATGAGCAGCTATTTCTTACACCCTGATTATCAAATTCTACCTATGGGTGTAACAGACCTCTGCTTTTGCTTCATAAACTTGAAGTAGCCTCTCTGCTACCTGGTAGAAAGTATTTTTGCACCAGAGATTTTGTAATGGAGAAGTCTGAGCTTTCACTAGCTTTAAGTGGTATTATGATTTGATGAACAGAATGTGTTGAATTTAATTATAACATCATTAGTAATCTAATGACTCTAAATTTATTCAACCTGTTACTGATTTACTTAATCTGTGTGCTTAAGTATCAAAAAATTCTCTTAGCTAAAATAGTAGATTGACGAACCAGATCTTTTTCACCTATGACAACATGGTTTATTATGACAGCCTATAGCTCAGAAGCTTTTCTGAAAATTTCTCTATCCAGCAAGCTCATGTAGTGTACCTATGAAACATTTGAAAAGGATGTGATGTAATGCATCCAGAATTCAAGTATATCTTAATTGAGGAGGAGGGGAGAGAGAAGGCTCAGTTAATTTTGACGTTTGAAGGAGAAAAGTAGTGAATGTATAAACCAGGTTTTTTGTAGAAAAAAATAAAGTTCTGTGAGACTCTGCCATCCTAAAATGTAATAATCTGTATGTGTGATTTTTATATTTGCTTCCATTTGTTTTTAAAAAAGATTACTGAGCTGGGAGTGTTTAGCTTACTTCATTAGCAGTATAGAACAGGAACATTAGAACTTCATGTGTGAATGTTTCTTGTACCAACTCAAAGACATGAGGAGTTGTATGCTATGGCACTCCTGGTTTTAGCAGTGTCTGGCATTTGGTTTTTGGTACATGGAGCAGTAAGCAGTTGCATAAGTGATAAGAGGAAGGAAATAAAGGTATCTTTGAAGTTATAAATTTATCTTATAAAAGCTGTAAAATGGCTGTTTTGGTTTTGAAGATGTGATGTGGATCAGTCATTGTGGGGCTTTCTGTGATGTCTCTTTATTGTAGCTTTCAAAAGCAAACAGTACAATGCTTTTGGAAATTGATTTCTGGTTTTGAGTGCTGATATATAGAGAGAGAAGTTTGACATGTAGGTAATACTGCTTCCTTCTGCCTGGGATCTTAACCTAATTTTTCCTGCTGTAGTAGGCAATCTAATCAAAAATACCTACAGCTTATTCTCAGACCACTGCAGCTGTAGCAAAATACCATTGCAAATACTAAAATCATCTTAATGTTAGTAAGTGGTATTGTCTGCTGTAGCAGAAGTGAATGTTTTTCAGCTGTTAAATTGGAGGAGTGTGCCTGTTTTGCATTGTATAATGCACCTAGGGATAACTGTCCCAGGATTTTCTTTAAATTAGCAGATTTCTAAATAAGTATGTGTAGCAGTAGGAGCTGTAAATATGTCTTGTTAGCTCAATCTCTCTCTGCCTGCTACAACCATTTGACTGCATGTGTAAACATGCTAGTTTAGATCTGTGGTAGGATGGTTGCCTGAGCTACTTTGCCACTGTGATAGAAGTGCAGGCATGTTTTGAGTCTACAGCTCTTGTAACTTTCTCTGAAGCTTAAGACAAGGCATTACTGAAGATGTTTGTTTTATCCAGTCTTTCTCTAGTACATTTTGGGGTTTTAGTTAAGTGTACCCCTCACATTACAAAACTGTTAAGTTATCTTAAACACCTCAACAAGGGAATTTTGTGGCCATTAGTATAAATAATTTTCATGTTGATCAGAGCAGTAAGTATTTGTACTTGAGGGGTGTGACTGATTCATTCAGGATAGAAGTCAGTGCTTCTGTTTCAGCTTGTTATGCTGTTCCCACAGGTATATCTAGTGCATTTCTTAATGAATATAACCAATATGAATTCTGTGGCATTTCTTTGTACTGGAGGTCATTACTGTCTTAAGTAGTAGAATGTGTGATGTTTACATCAAATTTTACATCAAATCTGCCTGCTGCAGCATGGAAGTCTTAAAAATTTTGTACAGTGAAAAATTTAAGTTTCTAATTAGATGAATTCAGAGTGCTGTGTCTCTTAAGTCGTTACACAGATAAGGAATATATATGTGGATCCTGTTTTGGTGAGGGGTTTTGTTTTGTTTTGTTGTTGTTTTTTTTTTCCCTCTGAAAGCTTACTTCGGTTGTGTAGCTGAGGTACTTCATATTTTTGCTTGCACCTGAATAATTTGATAGTTGAAGCCAGGAAACACACTGTGGCTTTTATTTTCAGAAAGAGAAATGTAATGACAGTTTTTGTATTAGCAAGTTTTATTACATTTTTCACTTGCTACCATTTCTGAAACTTTCTCTAATGAACATTTGTTCCTTTTATAATGAGTTGTGACACTGGTCTGATGAAGGCTTAAAAACCAACCTATTTCTGTTTTGACCTTTGCTTTCGTCTCATTCATTATGAAAATAGAAATGATGTAATGGTTAGTGTGACGGACATAACTTCCCTTTAAGAAAGTAATACTATTAGAACTGGATTCCTTTTCTTGCTTATTTGTTTTTATATGGAATGTTACATTTGTGAGTAAAAAAAAAAAAACTTAGTTTCTGCTCACCTTTTTCAGAGTGCTCTGGCACATTTGGGGCTTCTCAGATTTGAGGTTGAAGAGGCTCATCCACCAGCTACTAAAGAAACAATAGATTCTCTGCCACAGATTGTCATCACAAATGACCAAGATGGTATGGAAAAGTAACTAAGAGTTAATTTCCACGAAGTTTATAAGAACAAATTTAGCTTTCTGAAATATCATAGACACAGTTTCTAAACATAGTATGCAGCTGGCAATACTGGTCTGAGAGCTTTTGAATCTTGAATCAGACTCAGTATAACTTGGAAAAGTAACTTAACTGGAGTAAGACTATTTTTTAATCATTAGGGATACTGTTGATAATATATATAATCTTAGATGTAAACCAAGATAATACTAATGTTTTTTTATTTTTTTTTTGTTGTCATGAGTTTAGGTCAAGAGCAGCGTTGCATTATCTGTTGCTGTGAATATGTGGAAAATGAAATCATAACAGAGCTACCCTGTCATCATTTGTTTCACAGAACTTGTGTAACTCTTTGGTTACAGGAAGTAAGTACTACAGGATTAGTGGAGGGATTGTGGGGTCTTTTGAGTATTTGCATTCTTTTGGGAAGAACAGTTTGTAACTTTCTGAAATATGGGATGAAATACAAAGAGCTAGGGAACTAAATTCTAGTGCAAATGAGGAAAGTAACTTATATCTATACTCAGCTGAAGGGCAACTTCTTGAACAGAAGGGGTTTTTGTGAGGAAAAGCATGGTCTGCTTTTATTAAGTATAAGAGGTGGATTAGTTATACCTTGTTTTGATACAAGAAAAGCTTTTTTTACTGTACTCATACCTTGAAGTAAAGAAGATTGCTTGCTTTTTCTGGGAACAGTCAAGGGTCTGTTCCCTTGCCAGAATGTCAGGACCTATTTCTGGTGACAGCTAAGGTTGGTGGGAAGAGTACTGGACTGCATGTAGATTAATTAAAAAAAAATGGTTTGATAAGTCTACATTGTATTAGATTTAATTTTGGTCATCTGTAGTCAGTTTCCTTCCAAGTGTCTTACGAAGACTTACATCATGTTGAGGCTAGACTAAAATAACTGCAATCAATGAACTGGTATTTTCTTTTCCTTGCATTTGCACTCTCTTTTACATCCTGTATGAGCCTGAACTTCCTAGTTGTCAGTGAGCCTACAGTGTAACACATTGTTTCTTCAAGAGGCACAAGACAGATAAATTGACTCAGCTATGGAGATCAGATTAGAACACCTCTTGCGCAGGTTGTTGTTGGATTTGTAATTTTTTTAACTTTATAGTTTAAAAAAAAAGGTTTATTACCATTTTAACATTGCTTTTATTATATGTTCTGCCTTTTTTTCAGTCATAGTAAACTGCTCTTGATGAAAACTAGGACAAAATACTTCCTGTTAGATGTGGGCTAGTTAATTTTTAATCCTTGCATCAAAAAAAAAAACAAAAAAAATTTTGCCTGTAAAATCAGTTCTTTGAAGACAACCTTGCAAGGAACCTGATGTGTCTGCTGTGTAACTGGTGCAAAAGCAAAATGAAGATTTCTTCTCAGATTTTTAGCTGTCTTTTAGCTCCAGGTAGCTATCCAGTCAAATTTGATGTTGAGACAGTGCTGTTGTGAAGACATTAAAGACTTCATAAATAATAACCTTCGGCTTTTCAATAGAATTGAATGCAAACTGCAATTGACCTGATTTTTTTTTTTTTTTTTTTCTCTCTCTGTAGTCAGGAACATGCCCGGTTTGTCGCCATGTGCTTGCATCTGTGCCTCCTGAAACAGCTGCTGCCGCTGTTTCTTTCCTACCTGATCATGACTTGGCATCTTCTGCTCACAGTGTTACTGGAACTACAAACTAGGATCTGAAATTAAGTCATTGCCACCAAAAATTGAAATTAAACAGGCAAAATTTACATTTCTATGTGAATAAATTGTGTATAAAATATTATATTTAAAATGTCATCTTTATTCTAGTTTAGAAAAAGGATGCAAGACTTTTTCTGAACTCTTCAGGCTTACAATAACAGCTTAATTTTTCAAACTGCAAGTTAGAAGAATGTGTGGCAGCCTTGTTAGAGCAGAATGTTCCTGGTAACTGCAATGTCTAAAGCTCCTTTTATGGTGACTTTTCTCCTGAATGTGGCACTTTGTTCAAGTTCTTGCAGCTGCAGTGCAGTTGTGTCTTATTAATGGTATGCTTATTGGTTTTTCACAATAAAGTGCAATTGATCTCATATTTGTCAAATGCAAAGATGTTTTGTGATGCCAGCAGTGGTAGAATTTGATTTCATTGCATAGTGGGCAACTCTCCCACCTCTCTTTTCTTCCTGTCCCTTCTGAATAGTTTATACCTGTCAATCACAGGATTCCAATCATGGGGTTCATGAAATCATACAATCACAGACTGGGTTGGTTTAGAAAGGACCATAAGATTATCTAGTTCTAACCCTCTCTTCCATGGGCACAGACTCCTCACCCTAGACCATGTTTCTGTTAATAAGTGTGGTAGTGATTTTTATAAGATTCAGTGATGAGGTATGCTTGAATATTTACTGTATAGAGGGCAGGGTCAGACAAAACTGTCAGGGAGACCGTCTGTTGAGTCACAAGGTTCATAAAGAACCCCCTTGCTTTCTAAACTACTTCTCGGAGAGGACTGTAGCTGTGGCTAGATGCAAATGTAGTCTCAGACTTGGTCAGAGGTTTGTCTAAGGGATTATATATGTGCAATCAATCCTTTATGTCACTTTGCTAATATTTGAAAGTTTAGCATGCTATTAGTCACATACTGAGAGTGTGTGACTGCAAGGGTAAGGAATCTCCCAGCCTCAGTACAGGAGTAACTGTGAGAGGCATCCTTACTCAAGGGGAGAGGCTGGTGTGGAGCCCCTGTTGTGTAGGATTGCTCAATGGGCCCCAGCCTGTCCACTGATTATGAAATGAGGTAATTGATTCATAGCCATGTTTGTGTACTAAGTACAGAAACTTGGCTTGAGTTAGACCTTGACCAGGATTATGGCTGGGGGTGGTGGTACATGTTGCTCAGATTAGCTCTTGGCTATTGTGGTGTTATCTGTCTTCCCTGAATCCACTTTGAATCTGATGTGACTATTGCAACCAAGTGGCATCAGTTATCAGCACTGGTGGTTATCAGGTGAACAGTATTATGGGAAATAAAGGTCAGGGTTTGGAGGTAAAAGCACACCACTACAGTGTCTTCTGTGTTTGTTTTAAACATTTAATCCATTTCTCTGTTGGCTCTGCCAAGACATGGAACAGCCTGTTGTGTCTGAAATATTTTAATTCCACAGCTTTTTTTCTTCATGGGCTTCACCAGTTGTCTTTTAGTCCTGATTTGGAGTGGAAGCGTTCACTTGAAACCCTTGCTGAAGGCAGTTTTTCATCTACCTGAGTTTACCAGGTGTGATTTTGTAGAACTCTGCCCCACTTGCTGCCTGGCACTAGGTGCACTATTAGGTTTGGTGCCTGTTTGACAGAGCCTTATCACATGGAGCTACCTTGGCTCTAGTACTTCCCTTGAATTTACATACTCTACATCTAAAGTAATAGCACTTCCCTTGAATTTACATACTCTGCATCTGAAGTAAATCTGTCACTTTGCTGTGTGTGATATGTCATTTCTCTCCCCACTCCCTGAAAAAAAAAAAAATAAAAAAAAATTCTACTGCATTAGTGTTGTGACTTAGCTTTCCAGGCTTGAATTCACTGATCATCACATTGACTTCTTACACTGTGAGAAATGATGTGCTCAATATCTGATGAGCATATCTACTATTAACAAAACAAAAAAAAGGTAAAAACCAAAGAACTGTAACAAAACACACAGACCCTATACCCCAAACAAAATCCTTTTCAACCTAGTAGCTACAGTGTGGAAAAAGCTAACAATCTATTTTTCCATTTTGAACAAATAGTCCATTTCTGCTCTGAAAACACTGAAAGTATTTTCTTTGCATTGCTTTTAACCTGTTCACTTGAATTTCATTGAAAGGTAGAGGGTGAGGTAGAGACAGCCTTTAGGGATGAATTGTTAAATCTGTAACTATTTTTAAGACACTCTCTTTTTGGTACATTTTTAAAGATACAAAAACTCCTTTACTATTCAGTTCCATGAAGAATTGCAAAGTTTTATTGTGCAGAAAATTGGGTGTTGCAGCAACAGAATTCTTCTGAACATGAAAATACTATAACATACTGTACCTTGTGAGGTCTTTTTCCTACAGAGATGGTTTACCAGTTTTGAATCAAAAAAATAATTAAATACAGTGTCATGGGAACAAGGGACTGGTTATAACTTGTTGACATGATGATATGATTTGATATTTGTGCTCTGTTTTGCAAAGCACAATTTGCTAATTTTTAGGGGTTGTGTGGTTGTTCATTGGGGTTTTTTTTTCAGGTGGCACTAGCAGAAGGCCTACTGAGTGATCTTTGTAACTCCAATTTTTCTAGAGTTTTGTTGTTTTTTGTTTTTTTTTTTTTGTTAGTTGGGGTTTTTTCCCAGACCTCCCCTGGTTAGGAATAACTCCTTTAAATTTAAACCTTGAAAACTGTTTTAAAACCTTAGTGATACTGCTTGCTTTTTTGCATAAATACCTTTGATGTATGCTTACAAAATTCAGTTTGTTCTTGAACAAAATATGAATACAAACCAGGACTTGCTGGGGCTAACAAGATTTGTCTAATACATGACTTCCTTGAGTTATTGTAAGTTCACAAGCATTTTTGTCATAGTAGCAAAATGGGTCAAAGAAGGTATGTCCTGGGTTCAGCAGTAGCAGTCATTTTTTTCTTAGTGGCTGGTGCAGCGCTGTGTTTCTAACTTTCAGCCTGAGAACAGTACTGATGATACCGATGTTTTTAGCTGCTGTTTAGAATGTTTACAATTGATCAAGAACTTTCTGAGCCTCATGCTCTGCCCTGGGAGGAGGGGAAGCCGGGAGGAAGCAGAGGCAGGACACCTGAC
>WYDI02038628.1:0-13867 GCA_009867235.2 Psittacus erithacus | reverse complement strand
GAAACCTACTGTTTCCCCAAGGCAAAAAGGGGAATTCCAAAAACGCAAAAAAAAAAAATGATTTTTTTTTTTTTTTTTTTGTGGGTGGGGGGGGGGGGGGGGGTGGAGGAAAAGAAGGGGTGTTTTTTTGTTTCAGTTTGGATTTTTTTTTTATTTTACTTTTTAATCTTGAATAGAATTATCCTGGCAGAAAATATATGGTATCGAAATTACATTTGACTATCCTTTTTGTATCCACAAGCAAAGAAATAGTCATATAATGTGCAGTATAACCCAAACACCTGTTCTTTTCTTAAACAACTTTCTTAAAATACAGGATGCTGTTTTAATTGAATGGGGGGTGAACTTATATGTGTGTATGATAAAACTAGTCATTAGAAAATGCATAGCAACACTGTTAGCGGTTGCAGTGTATTAGCCGTGAAAACTGCAGTCCTCATTTAAGATAAATGTGGAGGGGGACTAAGGCAAATCCAGGCCATCCTGAGTCTTCTGTCTCTTGTGTATAAATGGATTGCTGTCTGTTTGTGTCCTGCAGGAACAGTTTTCCAGTCTGGAGATAAAGAGGAGGTAGAGATCCGTGGGTGTTCCATTTGGTGTTGCGCTTTGATTTGTAAGCACCTGCTGGAGCTCTATGAGAAGAAGGGTCAGGACATGCGTGACAAAATCAATGCAGTTTTACTCGACTACTATCTTTGGGACTATGCACGGGAACACAGGGAGGAGATGAAAGACATCCCCTTCCACCAAGTGCGGTCTATCTTTTACTAAGTCCAGCCTGATGGCTGTTGTGTTAATGCATTATTTGTTGAATTACGGTTACTCGTTTTGTGGGGTGGTTTGTCACGTACTAATTTGGAACGGGCTAAGTGAAATGCTCATTTCCTGATGATGAATTAACAATTTGCCTTTTATTTTCCTTCCTGAATCTCTGTTGCTGTGACTGGAATTCGTTGTGTAATCTTCGCTGGGCAGGCCCTGTCACCGGAGGGCTTATCGCTCCTGTTTCCAGTTCTGTGTTTATGTACGTACCGGTGAAGGTACCGGTTTGTTTCTTGAATAAACCCCGCAGTCATATAAATCGCATGGAGACCTCTCCGTTTTCGGGGGCGGGTGCCGGCCGTCGGCAAACGCTGCGGCGCTTTCCACGTGGGGAGTGGGGGGGAGGAGGGGTGCAGGAGGCTCTTCCTCGCCGCTTGGGGGCGCTGTGGGCGCCGGGTGGTGCCACTCCGCAGGGCCGCCGCCGGACGTTGCATCCGTTGCCTAGCGAGGCGCCGTAAACAACGGGGAGCCAGCGGCAGCCGCCGCCCCGCGAGGCCCCAGCGTGGCCGGTCCTGCCGCGCCCCTCCTGCCGGGACCCTCCGCAGCGGCCAGCGGCGCGGAAGTCGAGGGACGGCCTGGCGGGGGGACTACGGGACACTCCGCTGCCCGGGCGGCTCCCGAGACCCAGGCATGATCCCGTTCTTGGCTCCTCTCAGGTTTGGGGTGGAAGGTGCGCTTTGAGGCGCGGCAAACGTGGAAAAGAGTACAGGCTCCCTCGCAAAATACCGCTGCCAGCGAAAAGAAAAAGCCTTCCGGCGCATCTGCTCCTGCTTCTGGCAGCAAGGAGCGTGCGGTGGCGCTGTGGGGCTTTTTAATACTCCACATGCTTTTATACCATAGTAAATAGGTTTACCTCTCTCCTTTCCGTTTATCTCCCCCACTCCCCCTCGTGACTTGGTTTAGTTTGTTGTTTTATTTTGGGGTGTTTTAACATAATTCTAAAAGAGGGAAGAGTGTTAGCATGTTGCAGCAGAGCTTGCTAGGGGATAAAGATAATGCACCTGGATAAATAAAACCAGAAATCGATCAAAGTGTGTTTTGAATCAGTAGTGAGTAAGTATATAAGGCTGTTTCTGATCATCCGGTCCTTTATGAGATGCGCCTGATTTCAGTCTCATGCTTTGCTTGTTTTTCTTCTGCTCTGACAATAAAACGGGTCTTTCTCCAACTTCAGGTAGTTTGCCAGCTCTGGTTGCTGAAGCCCTTGAACTAAATGGAATAAAATAAATTGCAGAAACTCTTCTTGCTGCAGCCGCAAGACAACAATGGTTCAAAGCGTCTGTTTTCAACCAACTTGAATGTGGGGTCTTACCTGATGAGTTCTGCAAGTTTGGTAATAACAGCTTTCTTAAGGGCATCCAGTGTGTGGGAGCTCAGCAATCAGGAGTTCAGTAAACTTGTCCTAGCGCTGCAAGGATGCTTAGAATTGGCAAAAGAAAATGTGCTGGGATCCAGCAGTGTCCGTGAGGGGTTTTGAGTGTTCGTGCAAGGGAGCTGTAAAGAAAGGCTGTTCCTTGATATTTACAGTTATGCTGCCCTACAGTGCTTATGTTGTGAGAATGAATGTGCAGGGAACAGCATAAGGAACCATGGTTGCTAAAATGTATCATTAATAAAAAATAATGGAATGTGTTTTGAGATGCAGATTAAATTCAAAGAAATGCTTTACATGTACTAATTAGATACTTTCAAAATCACACTTCCTGTGTAGGCAACACAGCTCCTTCGTCTGTGCTTGACAGTTAAAAATGCTTAGCATTTCATATGTGGAAGAGGTTTTTAAAGCATGCTTTTATATCAGATGCTTTTCGAGAGTGTAATGGTGCTTATATATTTTTTAGGAAATGTCGAATTACTGCTTTGGCAGAAAACATTTATTATAGAACATGGAAAAGCTTTTCTTCTATGTTGCATACAGCTGTGAATAACATGAACACAGGAGTGGTAACAGACTTCCTGATGAGTGTGTGAACATACTAAGTGGGGAGCACAGGGATGGAGTCTGGCATGGAGGAGATCCCAGTTAAAGTCGCAGTTCGAATCAGACCTCTGCTTTCCAAAGAAGTATTTCATAACCATCAAGTGTGTGTGAGATTAGTCCCCAATGCACAACAGATTATCATTGGGAACGACCGTGTCTTCACTTTTGATTTTGTATTTGGCAAAAACTCAACCCAAGAAGAAGTTTACACTGTTTGCATTAAGCCTCTTCTAGTGTCATTGACTGAAGGATACAATGCTACAGTGTTTGCATATGGACAGACAGGCTCTGGGAAGACTTACACCATCGGAGGTGGCCATATTGGTAGGTTGTAGAAAGTTCTGCTTTTCACTGATGAACAGTATAGTTGTGCAACCTAAATATTAAACAGATAGCAGATGATGCTGCAAAATTTTAAGGTACTATAAAAAAAAAAGTAGAGTAAACCAAAAAGTTTCCAATGTTCATCTGATAATTAAACTGTTCTAAAAACCAAATTGTCCATAAGTCAGGCTTATCTAAGAAAAAAAAAAATTGTCTAAAGTGCCTTGGCTCATTGCCCATTTTTAACATGCAGCTTAAACTAGAATTTCTTCCTGAAATGCAGTGTTTTGGAGATTCTTGCTACATTTATCTTGCCTTGAAAATGTCTGCTTTAGGCAAGCAATTGTTTACTTCCTCAATCTGGTTTGTTTTTTGTTTTTTTCCTTTAAGAAATTTCTATGACAACATATAAATATATGATTTAAGTCTTTCAAAGGGATATAAATAGATGATTCTAAATATCTTGGTAGTATTAAAATCTTTCTTTTATTTAGAATCATGGAACTCTTTAGGTTGGGAAAGACCCTTAAGGTTATCAAGGTCAACCATTAGCATAGCATCATCAAGCTCACCACTGAACCATGGCCCAAAGCACTACGTTTACACATCTTTTAAATACCTCCAGGGATGATGACCCAGTCACTTCTCTGGGCAGCCTGTGCCAATGCCCGATCATCCTCTTGGTGAAGACATCTTTCCTAATATCCAGTCTAAACCTCCCCTGATGCAGCTTGTGGCCATTTCCTCTTGTCCTGTCGCTTGTTACTTGAGAAAAGAGACTGGCCCCCACCTCACTACGACCTCCTTTCAGGTAGTTGCAGGGAGCGATAAGGCCTCCCTGAGCCTTCTCTTTTCCAGACTAAACAACTCCATTTCCCTCAGGCAATCATAATGAGTATGAATAAAGAAGTCTATACCGTGGTAGATTTAAAGTAGACTCCATATTTCTCATAACTTCCATGACTCTAAAATTATGTAATTTAAAACTTAACTATGAATCCTATTAATGGATACAAGCAAATATTCTGAACCTCATAAAAACAAATGTTTATGAAAATACTTCAGAACACTGAGCTTTTCAGGTTCCTCAGTGTGTTAAACAGCAAATGTTACAGACTTCTCTCAATCTTCAGTCTTTTGTGATTTATGTGGCAAAATGACTGCAAGCTCCTGTGACATCTTTGCTTATATTTTAGCATCAGTTGCAGAGGATGAAGAGGGCATAATCCCACGGGCTATTCAGGAATTATTTCAGCATATTTCTGAAAAACGTAATATTGACTTCCATGTGAAAGTGTCTTATATAGAGGTTTACAAGGAAGAACTTCGAGATTTACTGGATTTGGAGACCTCTGTAAAAGAACTACATGTCCGAGAAGATGAAAAGGGAAATACAGGTAGGATTTCAGCTCTAAAATTTGGTGTGTTGGGCTTCAGACATGTGCCCAAGTTATTCTTGTCTCCTCTTGAATGAGCTTATTCATTGCTAATACTAGAAAAAGATTATTTTCAGTGTATAAACTCAGTTTAGCTGATTTGGAGCAATTTTGGGGTTTTGACACCTGTGAGCAATATATATGTTCCATCAGAAATGGCAATAAATTATAAAATAGAAATACAGTATTGCTTCTGCAGATTCTGTCTATAAACACAATAGTGTGTGATTATTTGCTTGTGTAAGCATTTTACAGTTAAAACTTTGCCTCTCACTTCAAAATTATAGTTGTTAAGATGCTTATACTGTAAATATCAGTCCTTTTCACTATGAAATGAGTGGAAGACAGCAATTCATTGAGAGGAGCATCTGGTATTTTCTGGACATTTTGAAATTAACACTTATCATGTAGTTCTGTCCACCTCATGAAAATGCTAGGAGAATCCACAACAGACAGATTTTATTCTGAAACTGTATAATGGTTTTTCCCACACACACACTTATTCTTAATATTCTAATTGGTGTGTTTGCTCTGTTAATATAATATTTTGTCATATTGAGCTGGCATGGTTTTCTCATCTGTGGCTGGAAGAAGGCACTAATTTAGCATAAATCTTGTGGGCAATATCATTGCTTCATAAGGATCCCCATGTATATAATATATTTTAAATTGTTTCTCTTCTTCAGTACAGTTGGACTCAGCGTCAGTAGTTTTTCCATCCTTCATTAAAACAAAGGACAAAAAATATGCTTGGTGGAGTACTTGGTAGAAGTACACTTCCAGATTATTGGATTACTAATAGATAACTGTCCAAAAGGCCCAACTACACAAGCTACATAGAAATTCTGTTCTTACCATAGTCTAGGACTCATTTCTACTATATACTTGTTTATTTTTAGTCTTGATTTTTTTTGTTTTGTTTTGTTTTTAAACTGGGAAAATATCTTTTGAGCTGATTTTGCTCATGCTTTTCCTAGATAGCACTAGACTGCAAATTGCATATGGATATGGCAGTGTGTGAGCAAAGCTGTGTACTGTGTTTAAGATACAGTTTTAAATGCTATGACACAATATGTCCATAAATTAAATATCTGCAGGTTTCAGATGTGTTGTACCTTATGCTTTTCACATGTTGTCTTATTTTTCCATACCTATATGCTATAACCTCATAATAGTGCAGTCTCATAGGTTTCTCTAATATGTGCCTATAGTTTGACCTTTCCTAACTGCCATAAAATATTGCTGAGGAGTTCAAAATTAATTGAATTATTCTAACTTACTTTGGTTTGGTGTTTGAAGTGATTGTTGGTGCTAAGGAATTCCAAGTAAAATGTGCAGATGAAGTTATGAGCCTGTTGGAAAACGGCAATGCAGCTCGTCACACAGGAACAACACAAATAAATGACCACTCTAGTCGATCTCATGCCATTTTTACCATCAGTATTTGTCAGAAATGGTCTGCAGAGTCTCAGAAGAGTACTGATGCTGTACAGAATTCATCTTGGAAATCAGCTGAGATGATTGCTTCGAAGTTTCATTTTGTGGATTTGGCAGGATCAGAGAGGGTGGCAAAGACTGGAAATACTGGTGAACACTTCAAAGAATCAATTCAGACAAACAGTGGTCTGTTAGCCTTGGGAAATGTCATCAGTGCCCTTGGAGACCCAAAAAGAAAAAGTCTACATGTTCCATACAGGGATGCTAAAATAACTCGTATTTTGAAAGACTCACTTGGAGGAAATGCCAGGACTGTCATGATAACATGTATAAGTCCATCGCCATCAGACTTAGATGAATCTTTAAATTCCCTCAAATATGCCAACAGAGCCAAAAACATTAGAAATAAACCAGTTGTAAATTACAACCCTGATCAAGACCGGATTGATGAAATGGAACTTGAAATCAGATTGCTTCGAAAAGCTTTGCAGAACCCACAATTCAATAGTCAGTTTTCGCATGACTTAAATCAAGAAAAAATTTGTATCAGTTCACTTGAGGAGCAGCTCGCTCAGCTTCAGGTTCAATACCTCAGTTATAGAACTTGTGTAGATGAAGCCTTCCAATTTCTGGTTAATTTGGATGATAATATTAGTTTAAAAAAAAGTCAGTGGGACAGGATGCAGAGCTGGATCACTATGGTAAAGGAAGTGAGGAAGGAAGATCTCATGATGCAGGAAGCTGACACAGGAACTGGGACCAGCCAAATGCCACATCATACCACAATGCTTCAGCAAAAGCAGGAACTAAAGAAATGCCAGGTATTTTATTAAAAGTTGATCATTTAATGTAGTGGGTTTAAACTTAAACAGAGGAAGTTCAGGCTAGATACAAGGAAGAAGTTCTTTAGTGTGAGGGTGGTGAGGCACTGGAACAGGTTGCCCAAGAAGTGGTAAATGCTCCATCCCTGGCAGTTCTCAAGGCCAGGTTGGACAGAGCCTTTGATGACAGGGTCTAGTGTAAAGCATCCATGCCCATGGCAGGGGGTTGGAACTGGATGATCCTAAGGCCCTTTCCAACTCTAACTATTTTAAGCTTTAGCAGATTGCTAAGGATTTAAACTGTGTGAAAGAGCAGTCTGCTAAAACCTGAGTTCAGTTTTGAAAGTTGTAAACTGTTACACTTACTCTTACTTAATTTGACAATTTACATTTAATTCACAATCTTGTATAATTTTGTTTGTCTAATCCCTGCAAAATAGCTTTATCTTAATGTGTGATTGAATAGAAAATCATTTAATCATTATAGAAATAAGTAAAGTAACATTGTATTTGGCTAGTCAGTTTTAGGATGATTCTGAGGCTGAGCTGTTTCATCTGCTAGATTTTTCTATTTAGGTCTGGCTGGGATGGAGTTAATTTTCTTCATAGCAGGTTGTGTGCTGTGTTTTGGGTTTGTGACCAATACAATGCTGGCTGAACAGTGTTTGCACAGTGTCAAGGCTCTCTGCTTCTCCCTTTGCCACTCCAGTGAATAGGTTGAGGGTGCAGAAAAGGTTGGAGCGCACACATCTAAGCAAATGACTCAAACTAACCAAAGAGATATTTCATGCCATACAACATCATGCTCAGCAATTTAAAGAGAGAAGAGGAGGTTTAGGGAGCTTTGCCGGGTTTCATCTGGGAACTGGCTGGGCATCAGTTACACTGGGGAGGTGGTGGGTGATTGTCTTTGCATCAGTTAGTTTGTTTTATTTTCTTTCCCTCTTCTTCCACTTCACCTTTTCTTGCTGAACGATTTCTGTCTCAACCCACAGGTTTTTTGTGCTCTTCCTTTGCTCTTCCCATGTCCCTCTGAGGCTGGGGGCGGAGGGGGATTGGGCGAGCAGCTGAATGTGCAAGGCTGCCTGCTGGGGTTAGCCCCCAACCTTTTGGCACCTGATATGTGGCTCAAGGCCTTCAAAATAATGACAAATTTAATTAGATTGTACTTGATTACAATTCTAGCTGTTATACCTGATTAGTTAAGTTGTTGAGTGACTGCTGCATATCATCATGCTGGCATATTTACTTTAGGTAAATATGCTGACTTACTGTTTGCCAGTTTTTCCATTTAGTGTGTTGTTTATCACTGTGTTTTCCTTTGCTTGGGAGAGCTATGATAAAACCACCAGCCTTCAATCTAATCTGGTGTTTGGGTCTTAGCTTGTGTCCCAGTATTCCAAGAGCCATCTCATAGACATAAACAACAACTATAAATTTCCCCCTCCCCCTTTTTTTTTTTTGTTAGAGAGACATTATGTGGCAGGAGTTAAAAATGGCACCTATCTATTCCTCTCTCCAGGATAGGTTTTTGTAGCCTTGATATAATGGCTTCTCAGTTCCTTCAATATTCTTATGTAATCAGACTGTGCACACTGGTGCATGTGTTGTCATCCTGATTTTGATTATTGTCCATAAGGTTAAACAACTAATTGTGGGTGCCACAGAGAAATATGCTCTAAGGTGATTAATCCCTGGGTTGACAGGGTATATGGGAGAAGTTAGGCAGGTGTGTAGGGCTGTTACTGACTTTGATCCCTTGAGATTTCAAGCTGAACAGGCTTGTAAACCCATCAAACTAATACACCGTTTGAAGGCGAGCAAGTGAAACACAAAAACTTCCAAAGCTGTACTGGGACTCTGCCTTTGCCTATCAAGCCACCATCCAGTGCCATCAGAGATGCAAGAGGGCTTCCTGATATAAGAGCCCGCAAATGGGCAGTGAGGTCTCTTGCTCTGAGGCCATGCAAATGGGCACTAAACCAGAGACTGAACTCTCAGCTGTAATAGTTGCTTCTGTAGTCAAAAAGAAACAGTGGAAGCAGAAGTCAACTCCGTAAGAGAAGGCCCAGCGCCTCCTGAGAGAGGAAGAATCAGAAGAGGCAGTCTGTTCTGTAGCAGGACAAGGGAGGAAAGAGACAGAAATCATAAGAGGTGGAAACTACCCAGTCCCTATCCATGACCAAGCTGCAAGATAGGTGGAAAGATTTTGTCTGTGAGCAAGATGAACAAATTGCTACCTAGTTGCTCCAGTGCTGGGATGGTGGGGCTATAATGGAACTATAAGGTAGGAAGGCATAGCAGCTGGGCTCCATGGCTAGGGCCTGTGGGATTGACAAAGTGATTGGAAGAGGGGCAGCCACCCACAGTCTCCAGAGTTGGCTCTTATTAATACCAGGCTCCCTCTTAAGGAAGACATTGTAATCCAGTAAGGCTAGTGGACTACCACAGAGGAGGGTATCCAGTGTCTGAGGGAATTAGCAGCTGTGAAGGTAGTCTGCAGAGACACGGACATTAATCAGGTGCTCTGGAATGGCATACAGTGAACACAGTCTGTGTGGCAGAAGTATGTACAGAGTGCACCGGTGTTGTGCGTCAGCAACCTAGCCAAGATAGATCGGGCTCACACTGAGGTGCCAACTTTGTAAAAAGACTGGTCTGCAGCTCCAGCAATTTAAAGAGAATCTCTATTCCCCCTCCCTGCTCATGGTCTGCATCTCAACTGCAGAAAGACTGTTCAACAAGGTCCAGCAACTCTAAGAGAATGTGGACAGTCTCCTTCTTTGTCCTTGTAGGCCAGCATTTCAGATACCACAACTCAGCCTTTCTCTGATCAAAGGAAAGGGAACCATAGGCACACACACCACGTGCCACCCTGTGGTTCTCTGTGACTGTGAGGAGCATATGAGGAAGTAGGACAATGCATGTACCTTGGTTCTGAAAGTCTGTGTATAGGAATTGTGGAGATATTTAGCATGCAGTTATCCCGTGAGGATCCTGTCATGCTGATGGCTCCAATGAGCTAGTGCTAGACAACAGCCTAGGGGGAGAAGAGCTCTCAGCTTTCTCAAGCATCATAATTTCTCCTCACAGAACTGACACACCCAATACAACTGAGCAAATATATTCTGATTTTAGTTAGGTATGTTTAATGCAATATGGACAATATGCCACTTAGTTTTCTATCTCTTTATCCTGCCCCACTCTGTCACTATGCTAACATATATGCTAGCTTCTTTTCTCTATAGTTGGCTCAGCTCTGCATAATGATACAGTACCTGTAGGGAACAGGATACACTTGACAACTATGCTTAGTAGAAACATTTGCATAGGTACACAGACTTGGGAAAAAGCTCTGTTGTCTAAAGATATCAGGTTCTTGAGTGCATTCTTAAAAGCTGTTCAGAGTTGTCTTTCCTTGAAAGAAAGATGTAGGTGAGCTAGTGTACAGAAGTATCCAGTTTTAGAACAAGAAGACATGATATTTCCATATTTCATATGGCTTCTACAGGCTTTGTGGAAGATTATTTATCTACGAGAACACCTGAAGAGTCATTCTTAAGGTTTCTTTAATCTTTAGGCTGCTATCCAAGTTGCAGAATGAGGGCAGCTGTCCTTATTTTTTTCATCTGAGAAGCATATTAATCTAATGGTTGATGCTAAGATCTTGTGGCTTCATGTCACAGCACCCTAAAGACAGTAATTGCATTTAGATATTTACTTCAGTAAAGTAGCCTTGGTTATGGGTACATTATTCTCAAGAAAGAAACTTGTCAGAAGAAAATCAATAGTCCCTTTTTCCCCAGCTGAACTTGTATTTTATTATGTAGCAGGCTTTTAGCCAGAAGAATCGTGAACTGCAGATACTGCAGAATCAGATAAAGACATTATTACAGGAAAAGGAAGAACAACTGGAATCTTTAAAGGAGGCTCAAGAAACTCATAGATTACAGGTATTTTTCCTCTGGTACACATTACCTCTATCTGTATTGAACAGTTCTTCCATGTATGAATGCATTCATTATTTCAAGATAGGTCCCTAAGGCTTTTTTTGGACTTAACTACCTGTCAATCTTATGGGCATTTTGTTTGAGTTAGAGCTGTATCACTTAATGAGTTGAGTTTATCTACTGGATGAAGCACAATAGTGTGATAGTTTGTATATCAGCTGTGTCACAGCCTTCCTGTATAACATAAGGTGAATTATTCACTCTCTCCATGCTTCCTAAACACATCTCTGTTTCCCAGATGTGTGTTATTGCTAAGTAGTTTCAATACAATTAATGAATTAGGATTTTACAGACCTTTAAAGATTCTTCTGAAAAAAAAAAAAAAAAAAGACTGTAAAGACCCTGTAGAGGGGTTGGAACTATGTGATTTTCAAAGTTCCTTCCAATCCAAAGCATTCTATGACTCAATGATTCTAAGAGGCTGCTTGGACCCTAAAAATGCCTGGCTCGATCCTGAACATATTTTGTTATAGCTTTATTAAGAAATTGAGTGTTGTTCCCTTTTGACTTTATTAGGCAAAATTTAATTCAAATTTTCTGAACATTTACTATTAGAGAAAACTGTGTGACACAATAGAAACACTGCTTGCCTTCTTCCTTCTCTAGCTTGCTAGTGAAATTGTGATGGGTAGGAAATATATAACATTTCAAGATCCAGGAGACTGTAAAAAGAACAGTTAACAGTCTCCTGATGTTATCTGTCATGTCAATGATAGATAAATTGTCTTTCTAAAAGAGAAAAGCACGGCTAGCTAGTACTCTCCTCCTTATTCTACTTTTTGTCATTTTTCCTCTTCTTTGCTGATGGCTTGAGGAGAGTCAATGAATGAAAGGTAAGTATACTAGTCATCATCTTTTTCTTTCCCCTGTCACTTTCTTTTCTGTCACCTCTGGCCAGATTGATCTTTGTGTTTTGGGGTTTTTGGGGACTTTTTGGTTGGTTTTTTGTTTTGGTTTTTTTTGGGGGGGGGATTGGGTTTGGTTTTTTTTCAACCTGTACACCATAGTCTCAACTGATTACACTGAGATAGTACTTATATAAATTCTGGAAGATACAAGGTAGAGATAATGAACAGAAACACAGTCACAGTGTAGGTAAGATATAATGATTGTTTCAGTTTCAGAGACAGGAGAGAAGCCTGAGAACTCTCAGGCACCATTTTGGTACTCAGGCCACTAAACTGCCCCTTTTGTTTAAAAACAGATAAAATAGGTAGAATAATAAAAGGCAAACACTTCTGTCAAATATTTAATGTTGTACTCACAGGAATATGTACTTTAGTGATACATGGTAGAAGAAACTTTAAAAGTAGCAGGTACTAGATAGTTATTAATGCTTATACCTAGACGTGTTTTTGTAACAGGTGTTGCATGTACACTGTTGTATATACACTGTGGGGTTGTATGTACAAGGGTACCAGGGATGAAGAGTCCTAAAAAGGTTAAATAGTAGCTTCAAAGTGGATCAGTTGGCTGTTACTGCTTCCAAAATAATAACAAATGTGGTATTCATATATCTATTCTGTTTCCTATGATATAGGAATATTATGTATTTTATTTCAATTAAATGTCAGTTTGCAAGGCATTGTCTGTATGTGTTTAGAAGGAACTTGCAGTTTAAGAAAACAAGATGTAAAGAATGAATAAAAATGTATTATTCAGAGTAGAAGGATGCAAAATATCTTTCATTGAATACTTCTGGTTGACTATCACTAGCTGTTCTTCAAGTTTCCTGTTGTTACTAGGCCAGACTTTAAAAGCACTTTGAAAAGAATTGAAAGGAATAGAGGGAGTTGAAAATGAATATAATCCTGACCTTATGGATGAATCAGTTTAGGTAAGATAAGTACTTCTGAAAAATGTAAACAGACTGCTGCTGGAGAAGCAGAGAGGTAAGTCCTCCCAGCTACCATTATCAACAGTGTTGGGGCTGGATAGAAGCTAAAGAAGTAGCCTGGGATGATTTTGTGTTTATTAATACAAATAATCTTTGAAGTGGAACAGCTCAAAGAGGAAGAGGAAGCCTGTATACATGTTTAATTAGACTCAGATCACATGTTTCATTTGCACATTTTTGTTGATTTCCCATTTTATTTCTCCATAAACATGTGTATAAAGCTAGCACATGCTGGTAAGCATGTCATCATCTTCCCACTAGATGCCTACGTAAACTAATGTAACTTATCTTGGATAGATCTTTCTGGGCAAAAATATGTCTAATATTGATGATAATGTCAGAGAATTTTCAGTTTGTTGCAAAATTTACCTGTGCACTGCAGAAGAATTCTGGGTCAGTGAGTGAAATACAAGATTCATGACCATTGTAAGGAATTTATAAGTGGTGGATGTGACATAAAGCTCATGATCAGCAACAGCTTTGCTTTGATTTTTTTCCATATGAGAATGAGAAAATGGTGGAACAGCAAATGCTTATTGATCAGCTAAAAGAGAAACTGGAGAAGTTTACAGATTTGAAGACTTTGGACTTCTCAAGTGCAAGCAGGCCATACAGTGTCCCACTCACAAAGAGTCTGCTACATGCTCTTCAGCCACCTCCAGGGACAGAGAGCCGAAAGGTAAGGTCTATCCAAGTGTTACTTTTTTTTCCACTTACTTTGCAGTAATAGTTCAGTAGTTAGAATTGACATGACAATTTATGGTGGCTTTCTCAGATCATGTTTAGCTTCCTACTGAAGACTCTGAAAAATTGCTTTTTAATGCCTTGCAACATATGCTAACCCACAGTTGTCCAAAATCTTCAGGCTTAAAATTATCACAAGTGCTAAAGCTGGAGTCTTTTCTGCTGTTTTCCTCAAGATTTTGAGCATTATCAAAAATGAGTTATTATTCTTACTGATCATAGAACCATAGAATCATAGAATAGTTAGGGTTGGAAAGGACCTTAAGATCATCTAGTTCCAGCCCCCCTGACATGGGCAGGAACACCTCCCACTAAACTATGTCACCCAAGGCTCTGTCCAGCCTGGCCTTGAACACTGCCAGGGATGGAGCATTCACAACTTCCCTGGGCAACCA
>WYDI02038625.1:0-22457 GCA_009867235.2 Psittacus erithacus | reverse complement strand
CCCTTCCCTTCCCTTCCCTTTTTCTTTTCTTTTTTCTTTTCTTTTCTTTTCTTTTCTTTTCTTTTCTTTTCATTTCTTTCTTTTCTTTTCTTTTCTTTTTTCTTTTTCTTGTTTCTTTCTTTTCTTTTTTTCATTTCTTTCTTTCTTTTCTTTCCTTTTATTTCTTTCTTTTCTTTTATTTCTTTCCTTTCTTTCCTTTTCTTCTTTTTCCATTGAAGGAATAATTGCAGTTCTTTTTAAATCTCCTAGGAAATTTTTCAGCTACATAAAGTTATAACAAGATGTGACATCCAGTCCTAGCTAATCAGTGTTCAACACAGACCCATTGCTGCAGTGCAGGGGGTGGCACTTTCAATTTGCCCGTGACACTGACCAGGTTTTTAAGGAACAGTGAGTGAAGGGAGAAAATAGCATAAAAATGCTTAAATTTTTATAGAAAAGGTATAACTTTGTAAGAAAGCACTATCATAAATTCCAAAAAAGTATATCTTAATGATACACTTAGAGTAAATCATTTGCCTTGAGAGACAGGAGGTCTCTGGTGACCTGTATGGCAGCCACAAGAGACTACCAGGCTAGCTACTTTCAGCTAAATGTACTCTCATATTAATATTTTAAAATGCCATAATGCCTCTCTGAAAACCTCAGAGGACAGATACATCAATTTGCGAGGTCTTCACTCCAGGAAATAGAAACAGGGATAATCTACCATTAAAAGAAATAGTTCATTATGTCTGCTTCTTGGGAGCACATAAACTATGTCCCTCACATACTTATGTTGCAAATCCTCACTTTAATGTGAAGGGAAACACCATGCCCCAGAGCTTTATTGTCCCACTGTTTATTAGTACAAAAAGGTTTCTTGTGGTATGAAATCTTAAGCTTGTTGCAATAATCAATCAGCTTCAAAGAGTCTCTTCCCTGAGCCAGAATCATTACAAATAAATCAATTAAACATAAAGTTTCTATTTTCAGGAGGATCGCAATACAGAAAAACAGCAGTGCATCATAGTTAGAGATTTTACTGGGTTGAGACTTCTTATACAAGACCCCCTTTCACTTTTTTTTTTCTATTGCAAAGGGTGAGAGATGGGTTTTTTTATTCTAATTAAATCCAGAGTATTCCTCTTTTAAATATATTTTAATATAAGACATTAATATATTTATGAGAAAAATGAAAGCTACTACTTAACACTTCTCTAGGTATAGAAAGGAATAAGAAATTAATTTGCATTGTTCTGGCCATTAAGGACACAAAATCAAAGAGGATTACTGCAAAATAGAATGCATGTATAAAACAAGTTTTTATTTTATTGGTTTATATGCTGGGGGACAGATATTAGGACATGCATGGAATTTTTGTCCTTGAGAATTTCTGCCTTGTCATTGTTTAAATAGGTTCCTGAGATTTCCCAGTGTTAAAGAAATGTCACCAACAATTACACTAACAGAAAAAACTGTTATATTCTGTTCTACTCCATTCTATTCTATTCTATTTGCCATTTTAATAATATTGTCACCTTTCTTCAGTGAGTAAACTGGCTACCCACTGTAATGTTTTGTTTGGCTGGATTTTAATTTATTTTCCGGGAAAGGAATACTTGCATGGCTCCCTAAAAAACACACACAGACTGCTTCTGCTTATTTTTGCCAATGACATGTCAAAGAAGGAGCCTTTTTGTCTTGATATGGGACATCATGTTCTGATGCTGAGATTCGTGATGATCTTAAGCTTCAAATTTATATGCTCAAATATTGAGTGCTTATTGCAAAAGTCTTCTAACATATATTCTACATGTCAGTGTTCTGGGGAAAAAAAAATAAAAAAAGCTGGTTTTAAGTGTAATAGAGCTGTTGCATTTAAGCCCCTGTTTCTGCTGTGCAAATTGGAAGCTGTGTTGTAAAGGAGGCAGAGAAATACAGCAGAGAAAGGATGGTCTTTGATGGAAACATTCCCCTGGATAACTACTGCCAGTTGCTATTTCTGGCACATAGCAGTACTGTGTATGAATTAGGCACATGGTCATATATGGCTGCTGGGCATAGTCTTGTTTTTCTGTGTGCACAACCAGAGATTTTCTAGGTAAAGCCTCAGGTCTGATTATAACAATGATGAGGGATTACAAGAGAACTGAAAACAGAACAATGCTCCAACAAGTCGTCTGAACACCTGCTGAGTAATCAATCATTTTTGTTTGATTTCTCTTGCAGATTAAGCTCAATTTTGAGAATTTTCTCCATGAAAAAATTCAAAACAAATATTTTGTTTTGAATCAGCTCAAACAAAATTGGCATGTTTATTCGCTGCACTGGTACCAAACATTTTGTTCTAATAAACCAGCCAGCTGTATTTTTCGTCTGAGCACATAGTATTGAGAAAATTTTAGCTTGAGCTTACAGGCTGAGCTCCTTTTAGAATTATTTCTTCCATTGCAAAAAGCAGTTTTCTCCTGAATAATGGTGCATTATGAGCTCACTTCACTGCTAGTGCATCATAGAAGACAGTTTTTGACTTGATGGCAAAAGGAACAAACTGATTCAACTGCAGTGTTCATTCATTGCTCTTAACAGAGGTCCTTAGTTTTGATCAATAATCACCCTTATTTTCGAAAGGTCATTTTTAAGCCTACGTAACTGTGCATGGTTATATGGTGTTCAGGTCTTTCCACTGGCTGTAGGTGGAGATCAGGATATGTAGGCTATCCAGTCAAACTGCTCAGTTAATTTCTAGTGTCATGTAAAGTTAATCAGGACTGGAGAAACAAATCCTGAAGTTCTTAGTTTCTTACTTTACCTCCAACCAAAGTAATCTCCACCTCAAATGCATTCTGCTTATAACAGAATAAAAACTCAGGTTACCATTATCATTTGGATGGTCAGCTACTGATGATAACATCCATTCAAACTCAATCTGTAGCATTCTTACTTTTTTATCCTGCATGCACACATTTCAGAGAGACAGGGAAAAGCTGATCCACTCTGAGCAAATACTGGGACCATGTATTCTTGAGCGGAGGGAGAAAAACTGTTTATGCTATATAACTAGAATCTTGCATATTGCCTGCATGGAAAAAAAATATCCTGTATGGAAAAAAAAAAAACAACTTATTTATCTTTTCCTTTAGTCCTGATGGAGAATTACCAGAGAAAATCAGAATATTTCCAAATATGAAGCTCATCATCTCTGCAGAATTCAGTATCAAGGATGTGCACTTCAAGCTACTGGTCTTAATCTGCTAGAGAGATATTCTAGAGCCAGCAAATGATGCCCAGATGGATGTATTTGTATTTCCAGTGGAATCCTTCCACAGAGTATCATATTCATGCCTTGCCATCTTACATGTTGTAGCAAGATCTCCGCGTGGCTGGGGAAACTCCACCTTTGAAGTTGTTAAGATCAGACTAGGCAAAGCCCTAGTAACCTGGCCTGAGTTCAGTATTGACCCTGCTTTAGGCAGGACGTGGGACCAGACATCCTCTCAGGGTGTCTTCCAGCCACAAAGTTTTGGTGATTTTACAGTTATAGCACCTGCCCCAAAAGAAACCCACAAAGATGTCCAGGGGTATTCTAGGTATCTCACATGGTGTATCTGCTTGAATTTCCTCTTTTTAGAGTGCCATTTCGCTGTGCCTGGCAATTCAGTGTGGCCTACTGTGAATGAAAGGATTGCTTTGAATTAGCACAATCAATCAATCAATTAATTAATCAGTTCTGCAATGATGAAGAATAGAAACAAAGAAAGATGAGGCAATATTTTTTCAAAAAAATTTACATGTGCATGTTAAGAGCAAAAAGTATTTAATCTTCTTACAGCTACCACCATTTATCAGTTTACCTAGTCATATATCCGTGATTGGAATGTTTATTATATGGCAGTGCTGTAAATAGCTGGCCCCAGAGGGCTGTCTAGGCTAGTGATGCCAAAGAATTAAGTTGCACTGAGTAATGAAATTGAGGTTTGTTGCAAGGAAAAACGAGACTAAAAGAACATATTGGTAAATCTGTGCAAAAAAGAGACATCATCAAAACTATTTTCCCTTTTGAAAAACAATACCAGCTAAAACCCTTTAGTACTATCCCCTTGTTCCTTGATACATAATACACTGTGCATATGGTGAAATGTCAAACTGCTCTTCCAGACCCACAAAAGAAATAAAGGTATGAGAAAACCACTTAATATAACACTAATACTTCCAGAGGGATGGTACTAATTCTGTCAATCTATTCATGGAAAATTATGAAGCATTCAGCTACATTTTCTTTTGAGTTACCAGATGGTCTTTCTAAGAGAGAAAAAATATCCTCAATGAATTGATAGTCTACTTGCTCTATTTTGCTTACGTCTCTGAGATAAGGTTGCATCAGAACTTCTAATTGTTATAAAACACCTGCTCTGATAATAAATAAAAAGAAAATAGTCTTGGCATCATGGTAGGAGGCTTGTTGAACATGCTTCATCTGAATACTTGAAAGGCTTCCACAGATGTATCTCCTTGGGAATGCTGGATCTTCTGACCCCACCACTACAAAAGTCATCTCTATGCAACCAAGTGATAATAGAACGTTTTATTAATGAATACAAGTGACCATTTATCTTCTGGGGCCAGGTATTTTATTTCTTTATAGGGAACATCTTATCTGCACCCATAGACTGTACTTAACTGTCATACTGCTTAAGCTAAGAAGTGTAATATATTTTTACAAGCTGGGAACTCTTATTCCAGAGGCTGAAATACATGCCTTGTTCATGTGTCTATAAGCTAAGATCCATATTTGTAAAATAAATGCTTATTTCTTAAAGATTATTTTGACACTGCTGATAAGGAATTGCTGATCTTCTCAGAACACTCTGAGAACTGCCAAGTAGATGAGTGTGGATTTAGACAAATTCAAAGTGAAAATTATTGCCTTTACTAATTGCCATGGTAAAACCTCTATGTTTTGATATATTCACACCCAGAATATATGGATTTCTCCTAGGGACACTTCCATCAGAATCAATTTAACTCTGGATCATTGAAGGGTATAACAGATTAAAAAACATTTCTGCCCATTCAGGTCTTGCCAGTGAAGATGGCATCTGTCTAACTTTGTTGCATTCATTTTACCACTTTTTATGATACAGATTTTAAGTCCTCTACAGTGAAGGGAAAACCCTCCATTGATTTCTAAAGCTTTTAAATCTTGATCATATTATTAGCAAAACAAAACATGCTTCACTTAGAAATAGTGTGGGGAAAAAAATAAGGATTATTACTATGACATTCTTACTGTTACTCCTTTAGTTAAGTCATGTACCCTAATATCTTCCTGCATGCCAGAGAGCCTTTAATTTCATCAACAGTCATTTCAAGATGTTTTTGCCTTTTGTCTACTTACTCCAGTGTTGCTTTGCCTGAACTTAGCCTACGCACCTCAAAGAAGCATTCACTTTCTTATAGTGGGTGATAGGCAGAGAAGCTAGGGCACTTGTTATGGTGTCTCAGGTATCCCAGGATCTGAATTTGCTGCATTTAAATCAAAGAATGCTTGCTGATAACTGTTAGCTACCTTGAATTCCAGTTAACTTAACAAAAGCTGAGCACAAAAAACTACTCATTGTTGTATTCAGAATAACAAAGTTCTATTTCTTCAGAAAAGACATAAGTGAAGGTAAATTGTACATAACTTACAAAAAGATTAGATCAGAAGGTCCCTCTTTTCATCAGCTGGGCAAAAACCTTTGCATGCTGCTCCTGTTTTAGCAAAGGGTCTTGGAAAAGCATCCTAGCTTACAAGCTAGTCTTACAAGCAAACGTTCTCCAGGTGTTCTAGGAGATCTAAGACCCGTTTAATCTTTCTTTCTGAATTTCCCTCTAAGTTCACTGTTTTTCTAGGAGACTGGTTTCTAATCAGCATAAGGTTCTTTCCATATTTATGTAGATGTCTTCCCAGCACCCACTGCATTTAACCAGTTAGTAAATAACTCTCTCTTTAAACAAAGTGTAAACCTCTGTCCTGTCTGTAGTGTCAATTTGACATTCTTCAGTCTAGGATGGGTCTGTCACTATATATGTATCACTGGAACAATAATCAGTTCATTAGCATGATGCATAATTCAAACTGCTAAACAGGCTAATTTAATATAGTTTATTATTTGGTGCTGAATGAGACCACACCTGTTGGCAGGTAAACACTTTAAGGTGACAACTGAACTGGCGTAGTTGATCCCCAAACTATTTTCAAATAACCACCTTTATCTTACTACAATGTAAAGGTACATTAAGGAGACATATAGCCTGACCATATCCTCTTAAACACAGTAATCAGCTTAGGTTTTTTACTGGTATGTTACTGGTGCCTTACTACAGGCAGACCCTTCAGTTGCAGCCACCAAAATACAGCAATTTGTTATCTGAGAGGTTAATTAGAAAGTTCGATTCTTTAGACATTATCTGGAGTAAATAGATGCACAACAGGAAAGATCACTAAGGACCACATTGCTGTGAAACTATATCCTTATGGAATAAAGGGTACTTAGTGTCTGTAAAAGTATCAACATCTGGTGCACGCTGTGAAGTGGAAAAGGTGGATCATTTGGCGCTGTATTGTGAACTGCCCTGGCAGCCTTTGGAGAAATAATAGAGATGTTTATAAAATGACTTGTGGCAAGGGGCCAAATGCTGACATTTTTCACATAATTGGACCTACCACTTAATCCAATGAAGTTCTGCATGAATTTCAGTAGAGGGCAAGAATCTATCTGTTTATTATATATTCATTTTAATAATCTGGTTGACCTTGTACTTTCTCAGGTTTGAATAAAATCTAATTCTCTGAAAAGCTAAGCTTGCTACTGACATATTAGGGAGTTTGGTAGTATTCAATGCTGTCTCCATTTTGCTGCATATAATGGTCCTATTCTTCACCATTCATGAATTATGTAGGTCAGTACATACTCATGCCAGTAAAACCTTTCTAGCACCCCACACAATCATGTATTTTGTATATATATTGATGTACGTCATTGTAATCCCATCAGAAATATTTCAGAGAAATACTAGAATGTTAAAATGACTGGTTTTGTTTGTCCCCATCTGTAATGTCAACTGAATTAGTTGTCATGATTTCAACTGTGCAGAGATCAAGAAGGAAAAAAATAAAAAATTAAGAAAAGTTTAAAAGTAGATGCTTAGCCAAAAATAACTTTGCTACGTGTAAAACGTACTGCTTTGTTATGTTTGATTTTGCAGGTCTACAAGTTTATATACTTGAGTCCAAGAATGTTTTTTATTGTAAAGGTATAAATGTAAAAGTTATCAGAAATTTTCCTGTGCAATGGTTACTTAAATAAAGGAGATTCACTGTTGCTCTGCCCTTGTCATGGTTTCACTGATTTTTTTATTCAAATCTCAAGCACAGTTCTCAAACAATCCTACTGGTAGTTCAGTTCAGGCTATGAATTTCTGGGATCTGGGATGTTAAAACTTTGGTGCCACTAATTCTGAGCCAAAGCTCAGAGATAGGTTAGTATTTCTTTGATTATTTTTCTTTTATTATGGAATAAAAGAGAAAATTTCATGATTAAAGAAAATTATAGACATTGGTTTCTTTATTTTTCAAGTTAGTGTTAAGAAATCAGGTATCTTCTGAAGCTGTCGAGGACATACAATTGTTTAGAAGCAGACCTTGAAGCAACATAACATAGGAAAAATGAGATGGATAAAAGTATCTTTCGTTACTTCAAGACATACATAATGTAGTATTTTTGAAATGTTTGGTTTGATTTATTTTAGCATTTCTCAGAAATTTTCCATAGTTTGGAAAATCTATGAATCAGTGCTTTAGAAACAGAGTTCTGAAACAGACTTGTTATACATTTATCAAGAAGAAAAAAGTGTTTGGCAAAGGCTGGGGGATTCTTTGGTTGTTTACTCTGACACCACTAAATATGGAAAACATAAGACTTCAAGTTTGTCCTCATTAGCATGATTCATGGAAGAAAGATTTCTTAGCTGATTGTGGCCACCAGGACACATTTTCTGATGTTATTGTCAGCTATCAGTTGTTATCAGCTTCCAACAGTACAGTTAAAACAGAAACACAGCCAATCAGATAAATCCATAGTCCAGAGAAGTCTGGAAATCTTATTTTTTATCAATCATTCTAACAAACAAATAGATCACCCTTTCAGTCTGTTGCCTTAAATTTCAGTCTGTTGCCTTAAATTTCAGTCTGTTGCCTTAAATTCTTGACACCAATTAAAAAATGTGCTGAACTATTTACTTACAACACAAACCAGATGACTTGCGTACCATCTGAGACAAACACAGGTGGCAAAAGGAGGAGAAAAGCATGTCATTTGCTGATACAAAACCTAGAGGCTTCATTTGCCTTCCTACTTTTCTCTCTTTTTACCTGTGAAGTATTTTTTAGACATAAACCCATATATACAATGTGAAAAGCTTATACTCTGAACCTTATCGTTCATTTAGATATGGATATTGTCACTCATTTTATACACAAGTGAATGGGACTAAGACCTGTATTTCTCTGGTCATTCTTTGAGTGATAACGGCATTCAGACATTCATTATCTCATTGAGTCTGAAGTGCAGAATCCTCCAGTTCAGCCTTTAAGGGATCCTATGACAAATATTCATTCTTTTGATTACGAAGTAGTTTGTCCTCAGTTGAAAATACTTGGAAGGTTTGTCATGTCTTTCAATGTCTGTAACATTTACTTTCTAAGTCAAAGTGGTTTTATTTGTTTTCAGTGTGCAGTTTCATTAACAAGGGACAGCACTTAACCAGGAATCTAACATTGGTCATTAGCCACTTTCACACGTAGCTGTACAGTCACAGGATACAACATCTAGCCTCTGTCAGCACTGAATCATAGAGCTCTCTTTCTCTTCTAAGCTTTAAAATTTCAGAGAATCACTACTAGAACCTTTCCCTTCATGCTTTCATACCTGTCATATTGCATTAAGCTCACTTTTTAAAGGCAGCTGCGCACCAGTGAAAATCAAAGCAGTACCAGGCCTGGTTGTGAGGACTTACAGTGTCTTAGAAAAGGCAGACTGCTCTGTCCCTGCATAAAATAAGTAATTAGGTGCATCAAATAATTTTAAGATCTCACACCTAAAGTTACGTGTATCCGTAAGTAAACAAAGATGGATACATGTTCTGGCAAGTATGCTTATAATTAGACCATGGAAAGAAGGAATATTTTAAGAACAAAATACAATTCTTCCAGAAAAACTGAAATCTCTTAAAATATCATGAATTTGACCTTTTAGTGTAATTTATTGTTTGTAAAATGTGCTGACTGTAAGAGCATCTTATGTACTCAGCACAGTTTCTAGCTATTGTGGGATTTGATCTTAAGCAACTAATAATATCATATGGCAGCTATATGTTGTTATGCACCACATACCTCAAATAGGGGGAAAAAAATTATGTTAAATTTAGTCATCTAAGATAACGATGAAAGTTTATTTCATAAAACTGTTTTGGAGTAACAGGCATCTGACATTTGCTTTGTCACCTCGGACCATCCTACGTGGTTATCTGTCTTTTGCACCAAGTAGTGATTCAGTTAGGGGTATATAAAGTTATATTTATAAGCTAAGTACAGGCTTTAACTTACATGAGTCCATTTTAAATGAAGCTTTTCTATCAGTCCTAACGCTTTACAGTTCTACAATTGGCCTTTTCCCAAGGGCATTCTACCACACTGTGATGATAAAAGGTATCTATTTCTGGAAACAAAATAAAACTATTTTAGTAAGAACAAGGAAAACAGTGTTTTTTCTAGAAATACTCTATATCTCTTTTTACTTCTGTATAGAATTTCACCTTGATTTTTGACCCTGTTTTCTTGCTGTACTTTTAACAAACTAATACGCAATTCCTTCATTTCAGTGGTATAAGAAATTGTACATTATAATTAGAATTTACGCTTCAGTTGAATAAATTTTTTTTTGTCTCATACCCAGTATCACAGCAAGCAGGAATAATTGCTCCTTTTCCATTCTCCAGCAGTCAGTGAGCTTCCCACTCCTAGTTTCTGGTTTTCAGCTTTTTGACCTTGTGGGTCTCTCTTTTACCCTCTCTCTGTGGCAGACTTGATCCTCTCTCCTTAAAGGAAGCGCAAGAAAAGAAAAAGTCTCCAAGTTCCTCTCAACAGGTATTTTTACACTCTGCTTGCAAGGCCTCTCCTAATTTCCTCAGTGATGAACTTTGCTTTTCTTCCTAGTTTCTTTCTTTTTCTCTTCTCTTCCTGGGTGTAAGGGTGGCTTGTTTTTACCCTTCTTCATCAACCTGAGAGAGCAGTCCTGTTAACAAGGAGACTTCTGTGATAGTGGCCAGAGTATATCACTGGGTAAAAATTATTAGTCCATGACACACAAGAGGTCAGCCCAAATGATCTATTAGTCCCCTTAGACTTAAGCTTTATAAAGTCATTATTTTAACACAAATTATCAATAAACCTCAATCACTATCTTTCATACTTTTCCTAGGAAGGCAGTATTCAACTGATTTATTTAGAATAGGCATAAAATATGGATTTAAGAGGAATTGTTGGATATTTCTCTGGACCCCCATCTGCAGCTGCTAAAGGACAAGAAGGATTTGCATGGTAATAGCTAGCAAATTGCATGAAGGAAAACTGTACACTGGACTGTATCAGAAGGAGTGTACTAGCCAACTAAAAGTAGGTATTGTTCTCTGTTCAGCACCAAAAAGGCCACTCCTGGAATACTGTATCCACTTTTGGGGCTTTCAGCTGGAGAACTGTTTTGGAAAATTGAGAAGATCCAGAAGAGGGCTGCCAACATGGCTAAGGGCCTGTGGGGTGAAGGATTTCTGTATCTGGACTAATCTGGTAAAGTAAGGGCTGAGGAAAAAGGTAATAGCTTTTTACTGCTATCCAGAAATTCCCAATGAGAGAACCAAACTCTTTTTTGCAGCAGCAGATAGCAAAGCCAAAGAGCAATGGTGACTTTTTTACTAAGAAGTTTACTTAGGGAGATAGTGAAGTATCTGGGTTTTGTGTGGTCCAACTAGAGAAACCATGAACACGAAGCACCATTGATGGTAATCCTACTTCACGTGGGAATTTGGATCTCCTGAGGCTCTTTCCTGGCAAGGTTTGTGTGTCTCCGTGGTATAACTTTGAAAATATTTGGAAATCATGGTGCTACAGAACCCACACCACTTCACCGTAAACAGTGAAGTATCAGGGACTAATGCAGTACTGCTCTAAATGGGGGATGTGCATCCATGAATGTATCAGATATTGTGAGAATATGTAAAAATTATCAAGATGGCTACAGTCCAGTTATCTTCCGTAAAACCAATATTTCAAGGAGACTGAATACCAAGACTTTGTCAAATTATCACTCCTTCTTTCACAATTCAGAAATATGTTGGTGTTCCATATAATATATATGTAAGAGAATGAATTTCTTGTGTAAAAATGTTTTTAATTGCAAGCCTAGTATATGTAACGAATGATCCATTTACACCATTAGGATGATTCCATGCCTCAAAAATTTGAAGCTAATTTTTTCGTTAATACAAGCTCAAGTTTCAATCCCCAGTCACTTAAATTTACATATTTGAGACATTCTCAAAGAATAATGTAGAAATATTCTATTTGTAAGCATCTGTAGGATCAGGCCCTAATGGATACGGATAGGTAGGAGCAAGAGAAGATACAAAACTTTAGCTTTTATAATGTCAACCTTTTACCATGACTTGGCACACAAAGAATATTACACAAAGCAACTGAAAATAGAAAAATGTGTCAATGTGTAGTAAGATTTCTATGTCAAAACAACATCAAAACATTCAAAGAAGCCATTTATGATGTCAATGAAAGAACTACAATATTAATAATTCACATTGCTTCTTTTTTCCTTTCTTAATTGTTTATGTGCTTTAAAGGAATGCAGCTTTCTCAATAGAGGGTGCCACCTTTGAGCAATTCAAATTCAACTACTGCCCCCTAAAAGGCCAAATGCATGTAATATACATTTGTATTTTTAAATTTTTAAAATACAGTTTAAGCCTGTGAAATTCTAAGTGTTACAACTCATGTTATCTTCTGAAAACCATAAGATCACAAAGAAGTGGGTTCTTTAAAACATGTGCTCTATAGGAAGCCTGATTTTATTTTGAAATGTGAGTCACAGCCTCCAGGAAGAACCTCAAGTGACAGCCAGAGTCAAATGACTATAAGTGAAAATGTTATTGTAATTTAAGATGATAAAATATTTTTTCCTTCAGTCTTTGCATCAGCATGAATATTCTCTGACAATACATGAGAATACTTACATACACTTTATGTATTTGACATAATTATAGATATTTCATTTTTAATTCTATTTTCATAGCAGATATAAAAGCAGTGAATTTTTAAACCACTATTTGGCATGATTGGACGCAGTATAGAAGCCTGTCGCCCTTTCAAACAGTAGTCACATTCAAAACAAAGCCCTGTCATAAATCTGGTGCTTGATTTTATACTGTATGCCTCCAGTATTCTTGAAGTAATTTTGAGCTATTAATCTCTTATTTTAAAGGTAATTAAAATTCAGGATCATGATTTTGAGGAAGGCCTATGTATTAGATAAAGAATATTCTTCAGAGGTTCCAGAGGGCTTGACTGAAGCAAAGAAATATAATTGATACTAATGCTGAATGCTTCAGTCATGCTGCTATGTCTAACTGTATTATCAAGATACTGGGTCAATCAATTTGTAACGGTTAATATTTTTTCAAATGTACTACAACCATTTCCCTTCATAAGCAGCAGTTCAAAACAACTATAGAAACTGAAGACTTTAAATTCCAGCTGCAGTCAGGAAGGGAATTTTGTTTCTTCCTTCCAAATATAGGCAGTATTGTTACTGCATACTAGATATAAATCAGTAAAATCAGAAAAAAAAATAGCCCATTTTATGGTAGTCTTGCTAACAGAATTTGACTGATTCCATTCTGCCTATCTGTCTTTCTCCAGCAGTTTCAGCTGAATGATTTTTGTCCATGTTGTTGCTTAAATACCAGTGACTTCCCCAGACTATTCTTTCTTCCTCTTTCCTCACCTCGTTCAGACACACACAAAAGCGAAAAGCTAAGAGAATAAACGGCCTTGTACCATGTTCTGAAGGTCAACAGATACAGGATTTGTAAGCCCAGTTGAGAAAAAAATCCTGAAGTCAAGAGCTTTGGTAAAGTGTGCAACAGCACTTTAAATTGAACTTTGGCTCTATTTTAGTGTATACAGAATGGGTTCTGTTAAACTATCGTTTTCTGGAAGAGAATGCTTTTTTTCCATAAGCAGCAGTATTGAGAGCCTTGAACTCACATCCTTTCTTTTAGCACTGCTGTCAGAACCTCTTCAAACTAGGACCAGAATGTTTTGAAAAGGCTGTGACTTGCGGTTGCTACCATTTGGACATTTTAAAAAACAGTTCAAAAACCCATGGATATTTAAGACATGTTCATTTCAGCTGCAACTTTGCAATTTTTTTTTGCTTTCCATCTGCAGCTTTTCATGCTGTTTCTCTTTGTGGCAACAAAAATGTGTGTTGTGTGTTATTACCTTTTGGTGCTGGGGAGTTAGAATTTCACTATCATCTTTAAGAACAGTTTCTGAAAGGCTGTTCACTGGTTTGATTAGAAGAAATTGCTAAACTGCTTGGATTTGTAATGATGCAGCTAGTTAAATTAAACACTTGTAAGTGTTGACATAAGGAGGAAAGGAAAGAAGACTGAAATATTATCCCATGAACATTCTCAGTAAATTAAAATGAATTTCAGTTTACGTAAGAAAAAAAAAATCGTTTCTATTTTTGTTTGAAAATCATATTATATTTTTATTTCCAGGCATTGTATTTTGACCAAAAAGCCTGGCTTTGATTTGCTTTTCTAAGTAACCATGGAAATCATATTAAGAGAATGGAAATAATTCTAGTAATATATGTTTTGAAAATATATTTTGATTCTGTGAATAAATTAAAAATACATGCTTAAGATATATGCTACAAAACAGTCCAAGGACAAGAAGTTAACTGCATTGTATGTTTTTTATTGAATAGAGACAATCAAAAGAGATTTTAATAATACACATATATATCTCTTGCATTTTGTGTTTCTTTTGGCTGAATGATATATTTAAACTCAGTAATCACCAGAACACACTACACCTATAATATATTCATTAAAATAAAACCAGAAGTCCTCCCTGGAAAGATTAGCTGCATTGTTTTAATCACTGAAATTTAGTGTATGGTTCTTCTGACCCCTTTGCTTGTACTGGTTAGTTAAGTTTTGTACATTTGCACAGGCAGAAAAATTAAAAACTATTGTAAATAATTTAAGTGCTTTTCCACATTAAAATCATTAGAAATATCAAATAATCCACTGATGTGAATGTCTCATTTTTCTGAAGATTCCCACCACGAAGTTTTGTGGGTTTCACACTGTGGTTTTTTTATTCCCTCTTTTTCCACACTTTCTCTGTGCCAGGTCTATCTCTAGTACTTCAGGTTTTGCCTTGCTTTTAGTTCTTTATTTCTCAATATATATTTCTCTTTGAATATCCTTCTTGCTTTACACAGTCATTTTTTTTCTTTAAATAGCTCATTGAACTGTAACTGTGTAGGAATTGATTGGGAGTACATCAATGGCTCAGTGCTCTGCAGGGAACTACGGACAGCCAAGTTATCACTATGCTCTGACACAGCTGGTTCCTGTTAAGTTGAGTCTGAGATGGTGTATAGGTAACATTAGAGTAGGTAAGCAATAAGCAGTGTTATGAGACCTTTGCATTTTATGGCTTTTACTAGTGAAAGGTCAACACTAGATAAAAATATAGACAGAAAACTAAAACAAGAACTACTATGTCTCATCTGTCTGCCAGGACTGTGTCAATCACAATATTACTGAGTATGATACTTTGCATCTTGAGGTCCTAGGGTGACCAGTGGGACCACAGAGCATGCTGCAACTTGACTGTAGGAGAAGCTTGAATCTGCTTGTGCTGAGGTGACCTTGTGGTTGGAAAATAAGTGTGTGATGGAGATCCATGTGTGATGGATTACACGCATGCCTTGTAAATGCAGACATTGTCATCATTCCTTTGTGTAGACATTCACACCATCACATATTTCCGGTAAAACAACTTAGTGAGTCTCCTGGTTTAGCAAGGAAAAGCCAAGCCTTTTATAGATGGATAGTAGTTTATATTTTTAACAGAGAGTTTGTATAGTGTAGTGCGGTCTAGTGTAGTGTAGTGTAGTGTGGCATAGCATGGCGTGGCGTGGCATGGCGTGGTGTGGTGTGGTGGGGTGGGGTGGGGTGTGGTGTGATACGATATGATACGGTATGGTATGGTATAAGTAGAGTGTGAAATTACAGATTATGGAGGAAAATGGAGATGTAAGGAATAGTGCTAAACCTAGCTCTTGTGATTTTCATTATCTAATCAGAAAATGGGCTGAGAATGTTAAATCCAGATTTCAATTCTTAGATCATGAAATTTCTGGTTTGTTGGACATGCCATTTTAGTTCAAGTAAAAAAGTCAAATGTGATTTGGTTTCAGCCACCTCCAAAGGTATCAATACCACCACATACAGAAATGATCTTGATTAAGTGAAAAAAAAGAGTGAATAATCTCAGATTAAACTTGCTAAACAAGCAGAACAGGCTCTTTGGTTCTACAGCAGTTGTTAAACTCTAGTGTAATCCGGGGAGGTGGGAAGAGATCCATGAATGGAGGATAATGTCTAGAGATTTCATACAATTTTTGATATCAGCAAACATACCTACAGTCTTTAAAAAATTCCACTCTTGAAATGGAATTAAAAATGACCATATAATATGATAAATGTTATTTTCAAAAACACTTCTTCTATGAAGGACAATTTCAATAAATGCTGAATTAAAGGTAGGAATGAAATAAAGGGGAGTATTTGACAGCAACCTGGCTACAGTGAATGGAGGTTTATCATTCACATTTGCAAATTGTCTGTTAAGGATGAACACTTATTTTCAGAAGAAATCATAGTTGTACAAGGCTATTCTATTGCTATGTGAAACATGGGGCTTATTTGGTTAATTCTGGCTAATTCTGGTGGCTTGTTCTAAGACCATTTTTAATTTGCTGTAATTTCTCCTGCTTTATTCCTGCTGAGGATGTAAGCATGTATTCATGTGGAGATCAGCAAGCATACTTTTCCTTATCTTCCACCTTACTGATGCTGCTTGAGCTGTGGAGACACTCAGCAAGACAGTGGAGAAAGGAAAGAGCAGCGGTTCGGACAGAGATAGATGAAACTTGGGAGATCTTGCACATGTTTTAGCAATGATGTAGGGAGTGAATGAGGCTAATTTTATTTACAGGACTAACTCTTGATAGTCAAAACTAAAAAATTGCAAAGACTGTACTTGCATTTGTCTGTTATCTATGGTTATGCTTATCTTGGTCTCAGTCTTTCAGTCTGCATTGTAGCAGTCTTTCATTAACAGCTATGTCTAGTTTAGAGCCTCACGCCTTTGCAAAACATGGTAAACTGTATTTCCTGCATTTCATATTGCAGAAAGCATATGAGGAGAGAGACATTTCTGTCATTATGGCATCTGCAGTTTTCCCTTAATGAGAGTTATCTGTGTGTATAGTAAAGAGAAAAAAAGTATAGAGATTAACAAATTTAATCTTAAAAATAAATGGTAGAACATAAAGCTATCATGACAAACTCAAAGTGGGAAAAGGGATTTTAAGAATAATTTTCATTCACATGAAACTAGCAGAAAAAAACAACAGCTATTGAGGAGGTTGAAAAAAGGGTGAGGAATTTCAGGAAATCAACTGGGGTTTTTTTTCTGTAGAAATGTTCTTGTACATTTAGATTTTCTTGCTTTGTAAGATGCAATTGCCCATGTAAAACAATTTGTTATGAACATATGGCAGTGGAAGGACAGAAAACCCCCCAGAATAATTCTCTATTTCACCAGGGGGATTGCTTGAAATGACATAATGGCTAACACCTAAGAAAGCAGGAAGAAAATGGAAGAATTCTGACAGACCTGGAAAATCTATCATGCTGCTTGTGCAGAATCTTTAACTTATGTCGCTAACTTGCAAAAAATATTTCTAGAGTTTAGTTAAAGTAAAAAATTGTGACTGTCTCAGACTGTGAGAACACCATCTTACACAAATTACTTAGAAGACAGCTTTTAAACTGAGCTCAGCTGCATAGCTCTCTGTGTGTATTTTCCTATCCATTCCAGTTGCAAGATGAAATTTATTAGCTTAAAATTCAGATAAGCAAAGGAACCAGTCACTAACATGTTGTACTCTGCAACTGGGAATCAGTTAGTAAAACAGTGTGTGGATAGTTCTTAGGTGCTTCAGTGAAAAACCCAGTATATTGCTTTAAGTTTTCTTCTGACAGTTGGACCAAACTTGTAGACATTACACTAAAGTGCTCAGGTTTCATTTTGGCAGCTTTGACGTGAAGTAATTTCTGGAGCATATTGATGACAAATTAACTGGAGGAAGTAGCATACTAAACTGCCAGAGTTGTTTGGTAAGTGTTTAAGTGTCAAAGTCCTAACATCATTCAGAAGGATCTTCATGGAAGGTGAATCACAGCAGCCCTGACGATGGGCAGTACCATGTGTGACTGTCATATTTCACCTAGATTTGGTCACACGCCAATATAGTTATACATTCAGAGATATACTTCAAGGATAATCATTGTTATCAAGGATAATCATTGTTATTAAGGATAATAAGGTGCACTTAAACAGGCATGGACAAGTTTCACACATAACGTTTTCAATATATTTGTCCCAGAGTATTTTTATTTCCTTGCCTGCTGGAGATAGCTGCCCTGATTTACGGCACTTTTTAAAGAAGTGAACTTAATTGCATTCAGTAATTCTTATTTGTACTGGTACTATTCATAAGGAATGTAAGACACTGGTAGGAATTTGAATAATCTCCTTGTCACTAAATTCAATGTGAAATGGAGGTACCCAGCACCTTTAAATAGGAGTGCAGCAACTCAGTGATTAAGGATCTTGTGTCATGGAAATTTATAAAGATAAAAACAAGTATTCTATTGTTTGAATCCATCTTTGACTAACAAGTGTTTAGGCCAGTGAAGCAATGCTGTCATTTTAACTCAATTCTGCTGTATTTAGGTTCTGTATCAGAGCAGGTGAATGAATATTAAAGCATTTTTAGTTTGTAACACTGCAGTTTAAACTCATATATTGTAGGACAAATAAAAAGAATAATTTGAAGGCAATATTAATGATGAGTTAGGGCACATCGGCAGAGTCAGAGGTCTCCTGACTCCTGGAAGTGTGCTGAACCCTTGGTCAGTTCTTGGGAAGAGCAAAGGATCATAGTCCTGGGCCCTGAAGAAGAATGAACCCACACCTGACAGCCTATTTCAGTTCAAATGCTATATAAAATGTAAGTCAAGTGGTAAGCTAAATGACAGCTGACTCAAACTGTAGATAGATATTTTAAAATACAGTTTTTAGAATAGCTAAAAAGTTATGTAGAACATATTATGTATTCCTGGGTTTTGTAAGTAGCATTAATAAGTTGATCTTATCTTCCCTCTGGTAACTGGGAAAGCTGACTTAGAACATTATTAATGAGTGCTATGCTTGAAAATCCATAAAAATAAAGAAATAAGTTGACTTTACATTTTGAGATTTTTTGGAAATACTGCTAATAAACTGTGTAGAGACTATAGGAACTCCATTGACTTTTTTCATTCTCTTTTCTAGCTATTTTTTTCTACTGAGTCAAATGCTGAAGTTTCAGCAATCTTATGGAGATGGCTATGCTGTGTGTTCACTTACAATTGCATACAGCATACTGCAGTTGCTTACCATAAAGCCATCCATGATATGCATTTTCTTTGAAAAGAAAAGTGTTAGTCTCTAGGGATTGCACTTCTTGTAACTGTCAAGAAGTTTAAAATGTTTCTTAGATGAAAGCAGATGTTCAGTTACACTTAAGGGTGGTTGAATTTTGATGGATTAAAATATGTATTTTTACCATTTTCTGGAAAGAAAAAAAAATCCAATCTGTGGGTATCTCTGATTCTCTGTGTGTGTGTGTATATGTACATGTTTAGTTTGCATGCTGTGCTTTCATTAAGAAATCATAGACTAGAAACTGCAAATCCCAGCAGTGGTTTAGTTTTTGCAGAAGCATTAGAACATTTAAAGAAAAAACTTTGAACAATGAAGCATCGTGAACATAAATTTTTATAAAATATTCATAATATAAAATGATGAATTTATTACATAACTTATTTTAATCATGTGAATAAGTATGAACATGTAAATCCTTCAATTTACCATTACTTCCATGGAGGAAGTCCACTTAAAACATTATATTCCTTATAGCAGAATGCTATAGCCTTCTGTACTCTCTTTCAAAACCTTGGGTTTTGTTTCTTTTGCAAATTTGCATGCTCTTACTTTACAGAGGCTTATTTCTTATCAGTCATTATATTTAATGCTTTTATTTTACTTTTGACTGGGCTAGATCCTGTACTTATAAGCAAAACTTGTACAGTTTCCTGAGCTTGCACACCACTGCTAACCCCAGGTTGTGCTAGCAGGTCTTAAGTTAGCTACTTGGGATATATTTGTATCAGGTCATTCTATCTGTAAATTTTATAAAATATCAAGCTATGACCAAATTTTTTGGACTTCAGATTCTCTCTCTCTGAAAGACTTTCTACTGAGGGGCACATTGTTCAGCGTATTTCTTGATGATACAGCTTTCCAAGTTCTTTCATTGTTCTTTGTTATCCTATACATGCAACTTCTTATAAAACTAAAAATAAGAAGAGGTATGGAAAAAGTGGTCCTATCTTTTACTATTTGTAAGTGTTGTTGCATGCATGGTTACATTTTTGCATCTTCAGCAACATTACCTCTTTCGTTCATGCCTTTTGTTAGCTAGCTTGCGCAACCTTTTCTTGAGAGAAATTTTGAAATTCCATTGACCTTATTAAACTGAGCTGAAAATCTGAGAATGCAAATCCTAAAACTGTACAAGAATTCAGCTTGCTTAATTGTGATCTCAAAATTTATGTTATGGGTGATTTAGACTTTGTGAGGTGGGGAATGCATACAGAAAAGGATAAACATTTCTTCATGCTGCTGCTGAATCCTGACTTAGTTAAAAAGATTGTATTAGCATCCTGCCTCCCTCATAATGGTAGATTAGTCTGATAGTTTTCTAATTTTCTAATATTAGAATAATTTTTTCTCACTCTTCTCTGTTATCATAAAGCTGTTAATAAATCCAAACTATTGTATTCCCAAGAAACATTGAAAACATGCGAATGCCTGACAATTACGTATGCCAAAATCGTGAACTAAGTGGATTTGAAATTTCAGACCAGATCAATAACAAAAATAGGCCATAACTTTTTAATGGAGTTTAACCTAAACATTTTTCAATAGAAAAAAGAAATCATCTGTTTCTGGAAAATAACAACTCTTTCTGCCTTGAATTCATATTTATTTTCTTCCATGCAATGTAACATTTGTTTGGCTGTAGGCTAAATCGTCCTCAGAGAAAGAGGAAATTAGAGCTTGTCTCGCTAGTAAAGACTAAATTTGGATCCATAAATGAAGACCCTATTATAAGTGATGTCTTGATATTTTCAATATTTTAATAGAAATTCTAGTCTGTGGACAAGAAGGGTCTCAGTTGGTGTTCTCAGCATTTGTCTCATTCTGCTGAGTTCATCTCAAAGTTGTTATTGTATATGACAATGATTGCACCTGAGCAGAAAGTGAATAAGCCTTCCCCAGTTGTTGGAGCCCAGAAGTGCAAGGATTACTTCTATGATGCAGTTATTATAGTCATCCAGGCAAGTGAAGTGAGAGATTGGATATGGGAGTAATGTAATTTGACAGCTTTTTTCCTCTTATAAGCTTCAGTGGGATGCAGAAAGTCTGGGGTGTAATGGTGGAGCTATTCCAGCTTTACTGAGAAAACTCAGAGAGGGGAAACTCAAGGTTACAGACTTAGAAATTGTGTCAATTAACTAGTAGACATGACATGAAAATCATATGGATGGAAAAATATATAAAATACTATCTCAACTTAGGAAGAATTCATTTTGGTGTTTCAAGAAAATACAAATCATCTCAGAGCAAAAAGTTACAGTATTAATTAAAGACGGTGTCTCAAAGCAGAATTAAAAGGAAGAGCAGAAAAATAAAAGTTGACATCAGGTGATGCTACTAGTTCAAATGGACTCTGACATTCATTAAAAGCATTGTCCATAAAGACAATGTCCATAAAGAATTTGGACATTTGCAGTCAGAAATTGAAAAAGCCAGTACTAGAATATTTAAAAAGAGAAACCAGAAATGTCGTGGAATAAATGTTTGCAGGGAAATTCTTTCCAAATTTCTGATTTAGGACAAGGAGGTGGCATTGATTCAGGAGGCTTGAGAATGTGGTATGGACAGCAATAACTATTGTAGGCCTGAAGGATTGTTAGCTTATAAAAGAGGCAAAGACCACAAGGACTATGAAAGAATTCTAAGAAAAGTTTTATTACCAATTTGAGAAAAGAAATACTGAATTAGTGGAAGAAACTCTTTTCTATAGTAGATCCCCACTGAGTTTTAAACAAGACAGTTCCCTGCTTCTTCAGTCACTATGTGACTTCTGTGACACTGCGAAATGTGGCAAGACTGCTTCCCTATTCTGGATATTGACAGGAGAAATCTACTGCCCTGTAGTGTCTTTGAGTACTAGATTAATGTCACCGACTAAAGCATGATGGATGAATGGATGGATGGATGGACGGATGGATGGATGGATGGATGGATGGAGTTGTTATGTATGTTAGGGATAGGCTGGAGAGTATGGAACTCTGTCTGGGGTCAGGTGAGCACTCAATAGGGAGTTTGTGGGTCAGGGTTAAAGGGAGAACAGTGATGGGAGACATTATTGTGGGGATCTGTTACAGACCGCATGATCAAGAGGACTGTGTGGATGAAGCACTTTATAGACTAATAGGAACGACCTCATGCTCACAGGCCCTTGTTCTCATGGGGGACTTCAATCACCCTGATATCTGTTGGAGGGACGGTATAGCCCACCACAAGCAATCCAGGAGGTTGCTTGATTGTGTGGAAGACAACTTCCTTCTGCAAGTAATAGAGGAGGCAACAAGGAGAGGTGCCATGCTTGACCTTGTGCTCTCCAACAGGGAAGGGCTGGTAGGAAATGTGATGCTCCAGGGCAGCCTTGGTTGCAGCGATCATGAGATGGTTGAATTCAACATCCTCAGGACAGTGAGAAGAGCGTGCAGCAAGCTCATTGCCCTGGACTTCAAGAGAGCAGACTTTGGCCTCTTCAGGAACCTGCTTAGTAAGGTTCCATGGGATATAGCCCTAG